>OZ023267.1:142422079-142679473 GCA_964006375.1 Tillus elongatus | reverse complement strand
CATTGGTTTTAGTGAATTTTCTTAAAAAAATTCACTAATGAGGAGATCCCGACTTTCGAATTTTGAAAAAATTTCTTCAAATGAGCGCTATTTAGGACCCCCGGAACCCAAATCCGAGGTCAGTTTCAGACTTTATATGTTTATATATATATATATATATATATATATATATATATATATATATATATATATATATATATATATATATATATATATATATTTATGTGTCACACCTATAACTTAAAAAATAATGGACCGATTTTGATAAAATTTGGCACATACCTTCCTTTCGCAAGTGGCTTGGATAAGTTCGTTAGCCAGGAAAATCCGCTGAGGTTTTCCCAGAAAATTTTGTGTTTTCTTTTGAAAAAAATTGAAATAAATTTATATCTCCAAAATTAACAAAGTAAGGGCAACCAAATTTCATACGCGGGTTTATATCATTAGAGGCAAGTTACCTAGCAAAATTTAGCTCCGTAGGTTAAATGACAAAAAGTTACAGGCATTCAAAGAAAAATAAATTTGGGTTCTCCTCAAAACGTCAAAATCGCGATTTTAAACGTCAAAATTGGTGAGTACCTTCCTTTTGCAAGTGGCTTGGATATGTTCGTTATCCAGGAAAATCCGACGAGGTTTTCCTGGAAAATTTTGTGTTTTCTTTCGAAAAAAATTTATATCTCCAAAATTAACAAAGTAAGGGCAACCAAATTTCATACGCGGGTTTATATCATTAGAGGCAAGGTACCTAGCAAAATTTAGCTCCGTAGGTTAAATGATAAAAAGTTACAGGCATTCAAAGAAAAATAAATTTGGGTTCTCCTCAAAACGTCAAAATCGCGATTTTAAACGTCAAAATTGGTGAGTACCTTCCTTTTGCAAGTGGCTTGGATATGTTCGTTATCCAGGAAAATCCGACGAGGTTTTCCTGGAAAATTTTGTGTTTTCTTTCGAAAAAAATTTATATCTCCAAAATTAACAAAGTAAGGGTTTATATCATTATAGGCAAGTTACTTACCAAAATTTAACTCTGTAGGTCAAAAGACAAAAAAGTTATAGGCATTTAAACAAAAATAAATTGGGGTTTTTCACAAAACGTCAAAGTTGCGATTTAAACGTCAAAATTGGCAACATTTAGGAAAAGAACTTGAATCTAATACGGGCTATGGAAATAAAATGTCTCAAGAAGAATGTTTTACAAACCCTGAAGTCTTAGTTTCAACCGTCATTGTCCTTCATTTTAATAAAATGTTTCCAGAAAATTCATTTCAAATAGACCTATTCTCTGACGCTTGGCAGTAGTCTTAGCTATAGAGTTTATCGTTAATAGTATATAATTTTTGTAGAATTTTCGTAAAAAAAATCAATAAAACTCAATATATCTGTTATTATACCAGATATGAAAAAAAATTGTATATATTAATTATAGGGTGTCTTAAACTACATCTTAAAAAATTATTTCTACAATCACAGGGTGGCCCATAAGTCGTTGGTGCTACAAATTTTCTTTTTTTTTTTAATCAAACACGCCTTATGTTATTGCATTTTTGCATTTTCCATCGAAATATAATGCATGTTTGTAAAAACAAAAATTCTGGACGCAGTAAGTGCGTTATGGTAGCAAATTTTGATCAAATGCTTAATATTTGAATAGCTCAATTTGCTATTAACCCATAAGGTTGACCAAAAAACGAGTTTTTACGGGAACACTTTAAGTTTACTTTCGGAAATTTTTTTACATTTTCAAACAATAAAGTTATTTTGATGAAACATGGCACATTGTTTTTACTATATAGATTATACTGGTAACCAAATTTGATGCCTGCTTTCTTAAAAAAACACACATTATTGTTATTAATAAATAGTTTTATGAAAATTCACTACCATAACGCACTTGCTGCGTCCCGAGATTTTTTTTGAAATCATCTAGACTTTATAATAAGCTTTAATTTATTTTCGATATTTGTTACTTTTTAGTGAATTTTCTTAGAAAAAATTCACTAATGAGCGCGATCTAGGACCCCTAGAACCCATAGCCGGGGTCAGTTTAAATTTTTATATGTTTATATGTTTATATATATATATATATATATATATATATATATATATATATATATATATATATATATATATATATATATATATATATATATGTATGTATGTATATATATATATATATATGTATCACACCGATAACCCAAAAAATAATGGGCCGATTTTAATAAAATTTGGCATGTACCTTTCTTTTGTAAATGGCTTGGATAAGTTCGTTAGCCAGGAAAATCGGACGAGGTTTTCCGGGAAAATTTTGAGTTTTCATTCAAAAAAAATTCTTATCTCAAAAAGTAATAAGCCGATTTTAATAAAATTTGGCATGTACCTTTCTTTTGTAAATGGCTTTGACAGGTTTGTTAGTCGAGAAAATCGGACGAGGTTTTCCGGGAAAATTTTGAGTTTTCATTCGAAAAAAATTTTTATCTCAAAGAATAATAGGCCAATTTTGATAAAATTTGGCATGTACCTTCCTTTTGTAAATTACTTTGACAAGTTCGTTAATCAAAAAAATCGGACGAGGTTTTCCGGGAAAATTGTGAGTTTTATTTGAAAAAAAATTTTATCTTAAAAAATAAGAAATCTATGATAACCAAATTTGGTAGGTAGGTTTACGATATAAAAAGTAAACTATACACCAAAATTTAGATTTCTATGTTACAAGAAAAAAAAGTTATAATAAAATATTTTGTGCCAGATCATTTCTATGAAAATTCACTACCATAACGCACTTGCTGCGTCCCGAGATTTTTATAGTTACTGTTAATTAGAAATAAGGTTTACAAATATTTGTTAAATAATTTATTGCATTATTAAATATTGTAGGTGCTAATGACAATTAATGTTGAGGCACCAATTTTTCTTTAAATAAATAAAAATTGCAATCAACATTGCGACATTACAGATTTTAAATTGAATTGGGCATCCTTGCTTAATAATATGTTGGTTTGGATCAGATTCTTGTTTACCACACATGAATATCACTGTGAAATACATATGACTGACTGGTAGGCAAATTATATACCGTATTTGACAGATGACTAATATACCTCTCATTTACATCTGTACTCGGTATTATTAATCATGACATTGTTGAGAGAGTCTGTATTGAGTGGAAGTCTTTATGTCTGACCGCTGACACTGATGACTGGAAAATTGATGGTTGATCTTCTTATTAGACTAGTAAATCTGATGATATTAAACCACGGTCGTCTTTGAATGAAAAGGTATATGAGAAACTTGTACTGTTGTACTGACGCCTATTTCACCCATTGTCGACAGCATATAATAGGCCAGGGCCGATAATTTTTAAGACCAAAAAATTTAGAACAGGATGACACCAATTGGAAAAGGAAGAAAATATTTCATAAGTTTTTTATTTTTCTCTCCCACAAAAAATATCTTTCTTCACGAAATTTGGTGAAAACGTACCCTGTTAAGTCTCGAATACACTGTAATTTTTTCCATTTAAAATATTTATTTTTTTCCCTTATTTTGATTTTATATAGAAAAAGTAACCTCATTTTGAATCGAAAATTCTCACGTCAAAAAAGCTTGTTTTTAAAAAAAAGTCGGTGCGGTTTTTGTTCATTAAGACCTCTGTCTTCTGATAGTGTATAAAAAATATACATTACTATGAAAAATTTTCTTAGAAAATGCAAAAAAAAAACGAAACTACTTTCCCGAGATCATTTCGAAACAGCTGAAAAAACCGTTAGCCAGTATTCGAGTCGCAGAGCAGTGAACAGCATCGTTTATAAAAATACCCATCGGTAGGTATGTCATGTGGAAGTGAGGAAGGGGCTGGGAGCGTCTGGGTCTTACTACCCACTTTCCTAAGATAATTTCGAAGCAGCTGGAAAACCCGTTAGCCAGTATTCGACTCGTAGAGTAGTTAACAGCATCGTTTATGAAAATACACGTAAATCCATTATTAGACGATAAAAATTTGTCAAATTTGGCCAATATTTTTTTATAAAAAAGATGCAAACAAAGAAAATATCGCAAAAAATGGATTGTAATTAATCAAACCAATTTATAAATATCAAAATTAAAATATAACACTGAATCAATTAAGATTTAGGAAATATCAATTGGTAAGAATAAAATCATCTTTTATATTAGCAAATCTCTCACCCGTATGTGTGTGAGTGGAGTATGTAAGTTTTAATCTTAAGATATATTTTTAGTAAACAGCAAGCGTATAGGGAGATAAAAGAAGTTAAAAGAAAAAAGTTAAAGAGCTTGTTAGATTAACATTCTTAAGACAGGTTTTTCCATAATGAAAAGCAAGGTCAGATGCATCCTTGTTCATTTTGAAGATTGACAATGACTGAATGGGCCAGTTATCAAAGTCAAAACTCTAATAAAAAAAATTCTCTCACCAACTCAAGGCGCAGCAGAACAACATTGTTACAGCGCATATTATCACCTTCAATTTTGGCTGGGTAAGAAACTGACAGGAACAGATTTGGACTGGAAGCAACATCAACGTGGAATTATGCCCAAATTGACAGATAAAGAATTAATTCCTGAAATATTGCTCAAAACTATTTGCTGCAGCTGTGAAACTAGATGTAACAGTCTAAAATGTGAATGCCGAAAACATGGTTTGAAATGCACAAATTTATATTCAAATTGTCATGGTTCTGAAAAATGCTCCAACGTTGAAGAAAAAACCTACGAGGAAGTAAATTATTCAATGAAATTGTGGATGAAGAACCAATGCAGACTGAAAAAGTATTGGAGACGAAGACAATGATGGTCTTGAAGATTTCGAAGATCCACTAGAATCGGAAAGATTTGTCGAATCTAACGATGAAGAAATGCCGCCAAAGGGGTAAAAACTAATGAATAAGTGATAAGAATTCCAGATAAATGTGTTTCAAAATATTATAATGAATCACTTCATAAGCATTTAAATTGAATCGTAAAATTTTAAGCATAAATTTTTTCAATTGAAATGCCTAACAAATATATTATAAGATTTTCTATTCCATAAATGTACCTGGAATTTAATAAATTAACTTTTGTATTGAAAAAAATTGCAGCAGTCAGATTTTTGAGATTAAATCCCCTTTAAATCCCATCTTTAATATTTAGAAAAGTAACTATTTTCGCATGTTTTCTGCAAACTCCATGTTTCATGCATTTGCAATTTCTTAGTTTATCAATGTAACATGAAATCTTAAATTTTCCGAGTAATTAAAGTGTAAATTTTAATAAACAGCGGAAAATTTTAAACAATGATTAAAAAAAAATTCAAAATCGAGATTTTTCATTTTTTTGCATTTTCTGAGAAAATTTTCCATAGTACTGTATATTTTTTGTACACCATCAGAGATAAATTGTTTCAGCGAACAAAAAGCGCATAGACTTTTTTTAAAAGCAGCTTTTTTGACGTGAGAATTTGCTATTAAAAATGAAAAATAAATATTTTGAATCGAAAAAATTTCAGCGTGTTTGGGACACAACAAGGTAAGTTTACACCAAATTTCTCCAAAAAAATCTTTTTTTGTGGGAAAAAAAAATGAAAAACCAAAAAGTCGGTTATTTTGATTTTTCGCAGAAAATTTGAGGTTATGTGAAAAAAGTCTAGACATAGAGATTGTAGATCTTTTTATTACCTACAAGTTAGATATTCAACTTTTTTCGATAAGAATTGTAGTTTTCCCGAAAATCGTGATAAACCGTTTTATACCCTTAAAAGTCCACCCCCTTCCACTTCCCCACCTCAACTAGCCCGTAATTTATTTTTTCTCTTATTTTTGTTTTGTTTTCTTCCTTTTCGAATGGGTGTCATCCTGTTCTAATTTTTTTAACTTTTTACCATTTTCAAAGGCTTCGGCCCTGGCCTATAACACGAAATGCGTATACTGATTTTTGATTTTTCTGCCTCTTATATTCTTTATGGCTTTGAATAAGATCTACTTGACTTTTTAAAGCTGCCAGAATACAGCCTCTATTTAATCTTAGAACCGGTAAATAGTTTTTAAGAAAAATTAAGAAATAAAATGTTGTAATAAATTCGTTTAGCTAAGTATATTTAGTAGGTATATGTATGTGCATTAGATATAAGTATACAAAGTGGTACACAAAATACGGGTTAGCTTAAACTTCTTGATAACTTAATTTGGTAAGTAGTTTAAATTTTAAATCATAAATAAACTCTGAACACTTTCTGGACCTGGCGTGTTATGTTCTGGCGTATCTCTATAACAATACGTCCTCTTTGTACACTATTTTCATTTTACTCAGGTAAGACCTGAAACGACCATGACCTGACAGAAATTGGGTAAAATAATAGCCCCCGTGTGGTTTACAGACTCCAGACTAAAAACCTCGTCGTAATACAAGTTCCACAGTGTTGGTCCTAAGATTGACGCCTGAGGGACGTCACATGTAACCTGTATCCGATATTTCTGTCCAATCAGTAGCTGTCTGTCTTCGAGGTAACTACATACTATTTTCAGCAGATATGGCTCAACTTGCCTCGTTCTTAATACTTCGTATATGCCTTTCCATGGTGCTGTATTGAATGCATTTTTACGTCCAATGTTACCATGTCCACAAACCTGTTTTTATTGCCTTCTTTTCTTGCCACGTCCTGTACCTTCTTTATAGCATCCATCGTCGAGCGCCTCTTGCAGAAGCTAAATTGGTTTTCTGCTAACCCTCCTCTTCTCTCGATTTCCTTTATAAGTCTGTTATTTGCTACCTGTTCATATAATTTTGCTATTCCGTCTTCCAGGCATATAGGTCTATATGACTTCTTTTCTCCTGTTTTTGCGGCTTCTCCAATAACACCAGTCGAGTAGTCTTCCATAATGATGGGAAACTTCTGTTACTGATTAGTCTATTTATCAGAACTTGCAGCTTTATCAGATTTCATCCTTCCGTCTGCTTTCCTTATTTCTTCATCTGTACAAGGTGGAATATCCTCCGACCTCACCTCCACTCCCAGCTGGAAGCATTATTCCTAGTGGAGGAATCCACTGGGTACATTTTCAGAACACGTCATTTACAGGAAAGGACCTAACGGTATATAAGTATTCTTTGTATGGAATTGTTCGAACGTAATGCGATACAGACGGCTAGAGGATAAAGATTACCAACAAATTGGAAAAGATTGTGAAATCCAGAGATAGCTACTTCCAGGTAGAAACTTAAAGCATCGTGCAACCGAATGAAATTAAAGAGACAGGGGCGTACCAATATGTTTCTCCAACAATCTCTAAATTAAGTTTTAAATGGACAGGCTACGAAAATATATCAGAATAAACAATCGGGTTGCCATTTAAAGTGATTCAGTTTGTTTAAAAGTAGTCTAGAACTACGTTTTATTATGTATAAATATTAGGCTTCCTATTTTCACGGTATTTAAAAGCCATCTCCATCTCTCTAGTTCAATCACAAACACCACTGTTTGTCATCTGTTAGCTGAAAGGAGTCAGGAGACAAATATGTACGTTCTGCGCATAACCTCGAAAGCGACTCCGCTAATACCTTAGAATATCAGAATATAAAACAACTACCTATATTCTAGGGTTAATACAAATAGTAGGTAAATAATACCCAAACTATTAATTTTAACATAGCTTTAACAAATGTCTTCGGTTGTCGACTGTGACTGTGGTATATTATGATTCTAACATCCAATCAAACAAATAAGAAAGTGGTTGTGTACATCAGACTCAGGTTCTTAATCAATGCATGTAGGTAGGTACTGTATTAGCAAGGTGAAACAAAATTATTTCAAGAAGAAATATACCTACCGCAAATTAATATAAGCATAATACCTACGGTATCTAGGTACTTTCGTTTTCTTTACTTTTAGCTTTTACTATTATGGAACATTTGAAGTAAAAGAAACTACATAATATCATAAAGCAGTTTACATAACATATACCTATAATCAAATGTAGAGTGTAAATTATTAAAATTTTAATTTCAAATTTTTTTATTGTTTATAGTTATTTCATTTTCCAGAAGTATGGATACAGTAATAGTAAATACGTGTTGAAAAGAGTTTAGGCGCAGCAAGTGCATTATGGTAGCAAATTTTTGTAATAATATTTCAAATAGTGATTAACTTAATTTCCCATTAACTAGAATCTTCAGTTTTGATTCATAATAAAACCCAAATAAAGGCAGCGTGGGTTCTATATTTAAAAAAGAACTACTTTTTTCTTTTAAAAAATTTTTGTTGTTACTTTGTTTGCAGAAACTGGTTTAATTGAGTTGACTAAAATGAATCATCCGAACCGAAGAGGAAAAATACCTGCCACGTTTACAATTTGGCAGGTACATTCCTTTTGGAAATAAAAATTAAATTTTCGGTAAATTTTCAGTTTAGCACACGAGGGATTTTTAGAAATAAAAACGTGCAGAAACATGCTTAGAACCCTTTCTGGATGCACTTGCCATAAGAAAAATTTCTTGCAAACGGCGCATAAGAAAGTTACAGGACCAGGAGTGAATAGGGGTGCTGCGCGGGGAAGAAGATAAAAAGAAAATGTGAGCGGAAAGATTGAAAAACAAGCTAAATTGGACCTCTATAAGCTACCTTGTCTCAATTTTTCAGCTATACTTCTTTAGAATCCTGCTTACTTTGGCCAGAACCCTTATTCACCGCAGGTGCCGCAACTTTCTTGGGGGTTGTTCCGAAGAAATTTTTCTTGTTTATATTATTCTTGTTTATGCATTGAGGGTAGTTGTGGGCATGTAGAAGGGGGAGTAGAATCACCGTGACGAAGCCTCGAACCAAGATTTTCAATTTATGTTTAAATTGTTACGTCATTTCATTGGTTTAAAATATTTTTCCAAAAATGAATTTGAGGTTGCCTTGTTTATTAGTCTCACATAGAGAGCTACAATATTTTATCATTTAAAGAAGTATGAATACAGCAACAGTAAATAAGCGATGAAGAGGGTGTGGGTGCAGCAAGTACTATGTGGTAGAGAATTTTCGTAAAAAGATTTCAACTCCGAAAACTCAATTTCCCATTAAGCTATAATCTTCAATCTTGAGCCATAGTAAAACCTATGTAAAATACATTTTTGTTTATTTTGTTTGCAAAAACTAGTTCGATTGGGTTAACTAAAACAAAACGATCCAAGCAATTAATATGGAAAAATACCTGCCATATTGATAATTTGGCAGGTACATTCCGTTTCTAAATAATTAATTTTTTTATGGAAAACTTTTCAAAGTTTAATGAAATTAGTAACACAATTTTTTTAAAGCGACTTGCAGTATTTACATACATGAACCAAATTAAACTTTTCTGGCTCCATAGAAAATAGAAATATATTCAAGTAATCGCTTACTAGATCCTCTGAAACCAATCCCCAAGATCCATTTAAATTTAAATAATTAGTTTTAATAATATATATTACTAATAGTGTACAATTCTTATGAAAATTCACTACTATAATGCACTTGGTGCGTCACGAACTTTTTTTTACATGGCTTTCAGTTTTTTTGGCCGGACTATGGGTATTCTTGAAAATCTAATCGCGTGCTTTTCCTATACTATAAAGTTTAGACCTAACAAACCTTATATCAAAATTGTTGCCAAAACGAGGAGAATTAATATAGATAAATATATACAGGTGTTCCTTTTTTTTTAATATTTCAACATTACACCACGAGTGCTTACAGCCTAAATACTATCGTACCGTGGGTGTCGACAAGGAGGAAAGAGGCAACTTGTTAATTCTGGACTTCAAGGTTTGGAGGTTCGGAGGAGAAGGAAAAACATGTGCTGGCAAGGAGTTCCACAACTTGGAAGTCCTCGGGACAAAAGAGAAGGCATAACAGTAAGTTCTATGTCTGGTGACCTGGGCAGTGAAAGGGTGCCATCCCTCTGTTCTTCTGGTAGATCTGTTGGGGGCAGCAGGTGGAGGAACTATGGAAGAAAGCTCCTCTGAGCAGTGCCCGTGCAGATATCTATAAAAGATAGAGAGGTCACCAACGGCACGTTAATGGGCAAGGTATGGAAGTTTTTGGGTGAGGGTAGGGTGACCGATGAGACGTATAGCTGTCTTCTGAATGGGGTCCAGGATAGCTAGTGTAGAAGCGCCAGCGACATCCCAGATGTGGGAGCAGTATTTGAGGTTTGGCCTTATTTGTGAAGTATATAAGGTATAGAGATTAGCTGGTGAAAATTATTTGCGAGCCCGGAAGAGGAAACCTAATTTCTTAACAGCCGCTTCTGCAATTGATGTGACATGTTGGTGCTAATTCAGATTTCGATCCACAGAAATGCCAACAAGTGAAAAGGACTCATTGCTTTGAATAACTTGGTTGTTCATTGTGATGGGTCCAGGGCTGGGGTATCTCTTATGAGATAGAAAGCAAGACTGAGATTTAGTGGAGTCGAATTGTATAAGATTTCTACCTCCCCAACATTGTACATTTTATTCTCCACTAATCTTTCGGACCACCCTGTATATAGCAATATTTTGTAAACAATGCTCTCTTAACTACCTACCATCTTCAAAAAAGTTTTCCAAAATCTCTCACCGTTAATAAAAAAATGTCCACTTCATCGTAGTTGCACCACCCTGTCTATCGCGGTCTCTCTATTAGTGAAGTTTCTTAACAAAAACGTACTAAAAAATGCGGTGAAAATGTATGCAGTTCTGCAACAAACAATCTGTACACTATCATTAAAACTTACTGAAATACTTTTCCAATATGCCGTTCTTTTAATAATTTATACGAGGATATTCATAATTAACGAAAATTTATTATTCAGGTTTGTGCTATTTCTGTGTACAGCAGTAAATATACATATAGTTTCAATTTTGCATGATAAACATCGGTTATTACAGAGTAGGAAACATTTTGCGGACCAAAAGGATGCGAGATGCGGATCCATGATTCAGTGCAGCTTTAAGAGCAGTACCTCGACTTGAATACTAATTTCGTCAATTCAGAAGAAGACTAATAATGTTATATGCTAATTTATTTAGTCTAAGTGGAGCTTTCTTAAAACAACTCATACCTTTCTGCTATAACGTAGCGATTTTAGTAGTAAAGCAGAGTGAAATAAAGCATATTGCTTCTTTTAGTGAATTTTTATTAAAAAAATTCACTAATAGAGGTATCGATGGTGAGACTTTGCAAAAAATTTTTCAAATTAACGCCAACTAGGACCCCTAGAACCCATATCCGGCGTAAGTTTGAATTTTTATATATATATATATATATATATATATATATATATATATATATATATATATATATATATATATATATATATATATATATATATATATATATATATATATATGTATCCGTCTGATAACTCAAAAAATAATTAACCGATTTAGATGAAACTCGGCAAGTGCCTTTCTTTTATTAATGGCTTGGATGAGTTCGTTGGCCAGGAAAATCGGACGGGGTTTTCCGGGAAAATTTTGAGTTTTCTTTCAAAAAAAATTTTTTTTCCGAAAATTTCGATAAAATTTGGTCTACATATTGCTTTGGGAAATACCTAACTATGTGCCAAAATTCAGCTTTCTAGGGTTACAGAAAATTGAGCTATTCAAATTTGAAACATGTTTAAATCATAAGTATGTGGTTGCTGTTGGTTAGTCAATGCTTTTCTTATTGACTCATGAGATTCATTCATCAACCTTCCATTGACTTCTGCTTCTGCCGCTGTTACAGTCCTTTTATTTAGATCTAGAGTTGTAACCACTCATACAAACAGTGTTTTTTAACCACGTGGCTGGGCGACTGACCGAATTCATTCCCAGTTGCTGTTGATTTACTCATATTCTCTTAATATGTTTGAAGATGTGGTGTCTACTTCATTCCAAGTCACTATTAACCGACTATTTATGAAATCAAATAAGTAAATTAAATCGATTGTCATAAAATATATAGTGTATTAAGACAAGGGAAAAAGAAATAAAACATATATAACTGTGCACATTTTGATTATATTTTAGGGTGCTTGAGAGAGGTATTGTCACAGCATAATATCTTATTAAAGTTCATTTGTAAATAGGTTTAATTTTTATATGTTTATATATATATATATATATATATATATATATATATATATATATATATATATATATATATATATATATATATATATATATATATATATATATATATATATATATATATATATATATATATATATATATATATATATGATAACACAAAAAATAATTAACCGATTTCGATGAAACTTGGCAAGTGCCTGTCTTTTATTAATGGCTTGGATGAGTTCGTTATCCAGAAAAATCAGACGGGGTTTTCCGGAAAAATTTTGAGTTTTCTTTCGAAAAAAATTTTTTTCTCCGAAAGTAACAAAGCTGTTTCCATAAAATTTACTATATATGTTGCCTCAACCTTACTACGTACCAAAATTCCACTTTCTAAGTTTAGAGAAAATTGAGTTACTCAAATTTTTAATTTTCTTTCGCAAAAATTTTTTTCTCCGAAAATTACAAAGTTATTTTGATGAAATTTTGTGGATATCTTGCCTTAGGAAAAACCTTACTACGTATTGAAATTAAACTCTCTAAGTTTATAGAAAATTGAGTTATTTAAATTTGAAGCATTTAATAAAAATTCACTACCATAACGCACTTGCTGCGTCCCGAGTTTTTTAATTTTGATTTGTCAAGTTGTGCATTCTTCGTAGAATAGCTGAAAATGAAAAGAACAAGAAAATAAAGTTACCTGATATTGCATCAATATTCAGTGCAGTGCCAATACCCATGAGAGAAGCGCTGCAATGGTCAGTAATCGAAAAATAAAGGCAGTCATAATTACAGACTCACAGTCATCGTTAACAGCTTTAGCTACCAAAAAATAAATGGTCATAACAAAGTGGTCTGTGATGTATTAAAATGTCATATCGAAATAAATAACAATCAGACAAATTACCGGCCGCATAGGACACAGTGTGTAAACAGTGTTAGAGTATTGATTCTGGTGGTCTGAAGAAGGCATCCATAACCTCGTCATGAATCCGGACGACCTAGAGCACCTTCAGCACGGGAAGATCGTCATTTGAAGATTGTGGCTTTGTAATTTCCTCGACCCGAAATGCGGGATTATTTTCCTCATATCCATGGGCCTCTGTCTGCTCCTCTAATCCTGACCCCTCTTATATCTCACAAACATCACCGAAATAATCCAAGCTGGAATGGAATTATTTATTCTACGTACACAGAAAACCACTTCAGCCACTCAAAAGTCCTGGCTCCCTAAATCCTGTGACAAGGCCAGACTTGAAAAGGTCAAAGCTCACAACACGCTTCTACACAATCCCAGTCAAGAAAACCGTCAAGTATTTAACGATGCAATAAACCACTATGTCCGCATTCTCTCTGAGGCAAAAACTCGTTTAATAACCACATCAAAAACAAAGTCCTCTCAAGCTCCAACGGCAGCAAACCTTTCTGGACTCTTGCTAAATCTATTGGGAATAATTTCTGTAAGAGCACATTCCCACCTCTTGTTTCAGGGGATGAAATTGTTTTTACCGCCCTGGGCAAGGCTGAACTTTTTTTCTCGTTGTTCGCCGGCAATTCTACTCTCAACCCACCTCCAAATGTTTAACCACCAACAGTCCCCAATGTCACGGATAAAATGACGGGTATCATTTTCAAAACTAAAAAGGTAGGATTCTCTTAATACCAGGAAAGCCTATGGCCTTGGCGAGATTCCAGCGTTTGTTGTCAAAAAATGCGCACCAGAACTTGCTCCTGTCCTGACTTGTTTGTTTTAGACATCTTACAATAGAGGCATATTCCCTAGTAACTGGAAAACTGCTCAAGTACAACCCATTTCCAAGAAAGGATCAAAAGCGCTTCCTAGAAACCACAGGCCTAGTTCTTTCCTTTCAGTCGTCTCTAAAGTGAAGGAAAAGTATATAAACACCGAATTACTAAAATTTCTTAAAAACACAGTCTAATCCACGACAGGCAGCTTGGATTCCGTCAGCGCAGATCAACTGCCGACCTCCTTTCCTTTGTCACCCATTGTTGGAGCAAGTCTATGGAACTACAGAATCCCAGATTGTCGCTCTAGATATATCCAAAGCATTCGACCAAGTCTGGCACGCAGCTCTGCTTAATAAACTTCCGGCCTATGGCCTACCACCAAAACTCTGTACCTGGACAGCAAATTTTCTCTCCAACCGGAGCATTCCTGTTGTGGTGGATGGCTATTCCTCTAAACTGTATCCAATTAATGCAAGAGTCCCTCAAGGTTCAGCTTTAGCCCCTACTTTTTTTCTCCACATCAATTGCCTCCTCTCTAGCACATCCAATTCAGTTTACAGTAACGCGGATGACAGCACCCTCCACTCAAATATACAATATTCTAAGCTTGCCTCTTTATCCCAATTAGATGGGGATTTCAGACTTATGGAGGGTTTTGTCTCTGCGGATCTCCAAAAAATATTAGACTGGGGAAGTAAACATCTTGTACAATTCAACTCCACCAAATCTCAGTCTTGCTTTTTATCTTCTAAGAGATACATCAGCCCTAGATCCATCACAATGAACAACCAAGTTATTCAAAGTAATGTGTCCTTTTCACTTGGCACTTCTGTGGATCGAAATCTCAATTGGCACCAACATATCAGATCAATTGCGGAAGCGGCTGCTAAGAAATTAGGTTTCCTCTGCCGGGCTCGCAGATACTTTTCACCAACTAATCTCTATACCTTATATACTCTACAAATAAGGCCAAACCTCGAATATTGCTCCCACATCTGGGGTGCCGCTGCCGCTTTTACAATCGGTATCCTGGACTCCATTTACAAGAGATCTATACGTCTCATCGGTGACCCTACCCTCACTCAAGTGCTGCCATCCCTTGCCCACCGACGTGCCGTTGGTGATCTCTCTCTCTCTCTCTCTTTTATAGATATCTGCACGGGCACTGCTCAGAGGAGCGTTCTTCCATAGTTCCTCCACCTGCTGCCCCAACAGATATACCAAGGGAATAGCGCGAATGCATCCTTTTACTGTCCAGGTCACCAGATATAGAACATCTTGTTATGTCCTCTCTTTTGTCCCGAGGATTTCCAAGATGTGGAATTTCTTGCCGGCACATGTTTTTCCTTCTCGCCCGAACCTCCAAACCTTCAAGTCCAGAATTAACAATTTGCCTCTTTCCTCCTTGTCGACACCCACGGTACGATAGTATTTAGGCTGTAAGCCCTCGTGGTGTGTTGTTGAAATAAAAAAATAAATAAAAATATTATTTACAAGAAGGCCATTTTAATAATGTCATGTCTTACTTTATTATCTGTTAGGGGACACTGTTTGTCATACGCAGACTGGAATAGCCCACTCGCAATTATTATTATTATTACCTTTAATGCTTAAAATGATACAACATGTTTATTCAATATGTCTAAGACTTGTGGTGAATATTAACATAATTTTATATACATAGTTGCATCCAAAACTGCTTGACAATACTCCAAATTCAACAACCTTAAAATTTTGACATTTCAAACATTTTATTTTCTCTTTCATTTCGTTCTTCTAAAGTTTCACCTGATACCTCCATTTATAATTAATACTAATCACTCCATAATACTTTTTCAACTGCAAATCTTTCTCAACTGCCCATATTTTTGCCGAAATTGTAAATTTTGTACGAGACCAAAAATGACATTTTAATTTTCAATAAAATCTAATCTAATCTACGTTTGTCTCTTAAGTAAAAATAGCTACATTAATGAGCAGCACCCAAATGTTATGAAGTTATGAGCATTGGTTTAGCCTTCAAGTCAATTTTTAATTTACGCAACTTTCGCAATTACCAATTTCGGCAGATTGTCTTCAAATTATTTAGAAATTCCAGACCGAGAGCTGTTTTTAATGCAAAACTCGCATATTAGTATTATTCTGTATGGTAATGAAATTAAAAATTAAATGTCGCTCCAGGAAAACATAATCTTTTGCTTTTATCCTATCATTACGTTGATACAGAAAGTTAAGAGGTGAATTTACGAGAGATCATAAGACTTGCAGGAACATTAAGACTTTCACAATTCTATGAGACTTACAATTAGCGAATTTGTAGTAAATGTGTATGTAAATATAAGCGATCGTGTTAAGTGCAAGTGCTTCTGACGGCGTTTACTGAAATTATAGTATGGCTAAGTTACGTGACTTCCCTGACATGCATATTTCAGTGATTGTAGAGCACGGTAAGAACGCGGGAAAGCACTTAGTAGTTTTTTGGTGTCGAAGTATTTGGTTAAAATACGTTTTTATAAAAAAAATTAAGGTACTCCAAGTGCATTAAAAATTGAGTAGGTAAGTTGGACCATAGGTAACATAATCCATGCAGAATATTGCCATGCAGACTGTGTAGGTTTACTTTCTGGACACCTGTAATACAGTGTGTCCAGAAAGTAAACCGAAAACAGCAAATTCTAGAGATCACTTGATGACGATTTGACGCATAACTTCTTATTTAAAAATGCTTACTGCAAGAGCTACAGTTCCTTCAAGATTGCGCTTTAATTGAGTTTTTCAAATATCTTTAGAACACGTCCATGTAATAGGGTGAAACTTGACAAGCAAATTTAGCTAAAGAAATTTAATCTTCAACAGTAAATTCTGTATTTTAAATAATTCTATAAGCGTCCCGTTTGGTGAAACCAACCGGTATTTTTAACCATATTTTTTTGACTTAATCACTTTTTTTATTCCAGGAGTTTTTTTAGTAAATTTTCTTAAAAAAAAATCACTAAGGAGGAGATAAGCGCTCATTAGGCCCCCAGAACACATATCCGGGGTCAGTTTCAATATATATATATATATATATATATATATATATATATATATATATATATATATATATATATATATATATATATATATATATATATATATATATATATATATATACGAGCCTCGGTCTCGTCATAAACGAATTTTTTCTATGAAAATTAGCGTAAAAGTATAGACCGTTAAACCATAAATTTAACTAAAACTACTTCCAAAGCATCTAAGAAAGTGTCTATTTGAAATGAATTTTTTAGAAATATTTTATTAAAATGAAGGACAATGATGGTTTAAGCTGAAAATAAAGGGTTTGCAGAACACTCTTTACATAATTCGTATTTCTTTCAGGTTCTTTGCCTAAATGCTGCCAATTTTGACGTTTCAAATAGCAACTTTTTACGTTGTGAGGAAAACCTAATTTTTTCTTTAAATGCCTCTAACTTTTTTATCTTTAAACTTACAGACCTGAATTTTGGTAAATTATTCACCCTTTATATATATATATATATATATATATATATATATATATATATATATATATATATATATATATATATATATATATATATATATATATAATTGAAACTGACCCTGGATATGGGTTCTAGAGGGCCTAGTTCGCGCTCATTCAAAGAAATTTTTTCTAAATTCAAAAGTCGGGATTTCTTCGTTAGTGATTTTTTTCCAAGAAAATTCACTAAAACAAGCACTTGTGAAGCCACGGGAAAGGTCTACGACTGTATTAAATATTGAACGGTTTCACTAAGTTAGGGCACGAACAAAATACCAGATGTGCTATTCAAATAGAATTGAGTCTTAACACTTTCATCTCCTCTTTGTCTAATTATTTTTTATACAAAAACTTGCTAAAAAATTTATCAGAGTAACAACAATCTGATTAGATAGCGGTAAAGTGAAATGAGACTAAAAAAAAAAAAAAGTAAAGTCACTAACTGAGATTCGAACTCGTCATGCAGCGGTCAATATATATATATATATATATATATATATATATATATATATATATATATATATATATATATATATATATATATATATATATATATATATATATATATATATATATATATATATATATATATATATATATATATATATATATATATATAGATTTCTCTGAGGCCTAGGGTTGAACACACTGAGACCTCACAGACGATCTCCGGCGAGATTTGGGGAGTAGGCAGATTGAGGCCCCGTAATCGAGCTACAACAACCCAACCTACCTTTATCCACCGCTCTAAGGAGTAGGCAAATTGAGGCCTTAGAGTGTCCTTACATATTTCCTTTACCCACCTTTGTCCATCACTCTAAGGAGTAGGCAGATTGAGGCCTTAGAGTGTCCTTACATATTTCCTTTACCCACCTTTGTCCACCACTCTAAGGAGTAGGCAGATTGAGGCCTTAGAGTGTCCTTACATATTTCCTTTACCTCTTGAAAATGGCTCCAAAACAGGAGCCGAAACGTCGAGTTTCCATAAATTCTGGACGCGGTTTAACCCGAGAACCAAGCATGTCTTATATATATATATATATATATATATATATATATATATATATATATATATATATATATATATATATATATACTTTTAAGGGCAGTTACGACCAAAAATGGAGGGCTATATTTTAAAGAAAGTTCGCTTAGATCCCAAGCATCTTCAGGAGTAAGCACTGTAACTAATTGAAAAAGCAAGGCCAAAACATCAAAACAGAGATAAAAATCCGCCGCAAGGACATGCAGAAAACAGTAATGTAAAAACCATTTGAAAATTACATGTAACTCTACGCGAACATTTCGACTTCAAAAACATTCAAAGCAAGTCATGAAAAAGTATAAAAAAGAGTCATTACGGTTAAAATACTAAAAAATTCACGTAAAAGAATTTGGACATCTAACCCCATCTTTTCACGTTAGAATGGGGTGAAAAAATGGGGTTAGATGTCCAAATTCTTACACGTGAGTCTTTCAAAGCTTTTTTAGTATTTTAACCTTAATGACTCTTTTTTATATATTTTTTTATACTTTTTCATGACTTGCTTTGAATGTTTTTGAAGTGGAAATGTTCGCGTAGTTACATGTAATTTTAGAATGGTTTTTACATTACTATTTTTTGCATGTCCTTGTGGCGGATTTTTCTCTGTTTTGATGTTTTGGCCTTGCTTTTTTAATTAGTTACAGTGCTTACTCCTGAAGATGCTTGGGATGACAAGCGAAATATATCGAGTTGTTAGTACAGAGTGACTTTCTTTAAAATATAGCCCCCTATTTGTGGTCGTAACTGCCTTTCAAAGTATACAAATTTTAACACGCTAACGTGTAACGACTGTTACTCCTCTCTCCAATCATATATATATATATATATATATATATATATATATATATATATATATATATATATATATATATATATATGACTGGAGGAAGGAGTAACAGTATTATCTCCGGAAATAACAAAGTAGGGCAACCAAATTTGGTACACGCATTTATATCGTTATAGGTAAATCACCTACATTTAGCTCCGTAGGTTAGAAGATACATAAAAGTTACAGGCATTTAAAGAAAAATAAATGGGGGTTTTCCTCCAAACGTCAAAGTCGCGATTTAAAACGTCAAAATTGGGAAAAACTAGGCAAAGAACCTGAGACTAATCGAGCTATGGAAAGAAAATCTCTCAAGAAGAATGTTTTACAAAGCTTGAAGTTTTAGCTTTAGCCGTGATTATCTTCGTTGGGGTGCAAATCTTTGTTCCACGAGGAACCAATAACGCGAGGAAATAAAATTCATTGGATAATGATAATAATGATAACGCTAATAATAATAATAGTTATTTTTATTATCATTACTATTGGTTCCTCCTTCTTGGAAGCAAACACGTAAGGCATATCTTAAACGACATTAGCTACTAAAACGATTTTGTATATAATAACTTATGTGGGAAGTCTATATACAAATTATGCCTTTAGGGCCCTGTGGGTCCGGGGACTAACTAAAAGAATAGGCCCAAGGTAACTTCTGTCTGTCGTAAGAGGCGACTAATTAAAGTCAAACACTGGCGAGGTCTTGGCCAGGTGGGCCTGGAGAGAGGCGGATATTTCTGGGGAGTGAACTGCATTCGAATTTTGAGGCCTCCACTCGGGGCTTAGAGATAAGTGACCTCGCACGGTTGTTACTCAGAGGCGGGCTTCCAGATGATAACGCCTTGGGTTGAGTGCTGGCGGATGTCGTGTATCCAGACGACCCGGAGAGGGTTGATATCTATAATGAGTGGTATACACCCTGAGTTTGAGGCTCTCACTGTGTGCTTCGAAACGGACGGACGGCCTCGCTTGGGTAATGCTCGGCAGCGGGACTCGATGGGATGTCACCTTGAGTCTAATACTAGTGGGTGTCGAGTCTAGACGAACGGAGGAGAGCTGAGATATTTAGGGGTGGATTACAACTAGAGATTTAATCCTCTTCTGTGAGATTCGAAACGGGCAAACGACCTCACTTGGATGCTCCTCGGGTGTAGGACTTCATGATACTGCCTCGAGTAAAACACGTCTGATCCAGGCGAACTCGGAGAGAGGTTATCTCTCCTTAAGGCTCGAAACGGGCAAGCGACTTCGCTCAAATAGCAGTACATCTGTCAGACAAAGCTTCACCTCACAAACATCGTCTCCTGTAAGAAGCTCGTTTTGTTGGGTAAAATTCAAGCAAACACTGGCGGGTATCGGGTCTAGATGAACCCGGAGGAGGGCTGAGATCTCTAGGGGTGAATTACACCTGGAGACTTAGGCCTACTTTGTGAGCTTTGAAACGGGCTAACGACCCCGCTTGGGTGCTGCTCGAAGGCGGGACTTCATGATACCGCCTCGAGTCAATGAAACACTCGCGGGGGTCTGGTACAGGTGAGACTGGAGGGAGGCGGATATTTTTGGGGAGTGATAGGCACTGGCCTTTGTCGCTTTCACTGTGGGCTTAGGAAAGGTCAATTGGCCTCGCTTGGTTGTTACTCGAGAGTGGGATTCCAGATGATACCGCCCTGCGTTGAGCGCTGGCGGGTATCGTGTGTTCAGACGACCCGGAGGGGGCTGAGATCTCTGATGAGTAGTATACACCCGGAGTTTGAGGCCCCCACTATGTGCTACTAAATGGACCGACGGCCTCGCTTGGGTGATACTCGAGAGGGGAACTCGATGGGATGTTTCCTTGAGTCTAGCACTGTTGGGTTTCGGGTTTAAACGAGCCCCGGGGAGAGCTGAGATCTCTAGGGGTGGATTACAACTGAAGATTGGATGCTGCTTGAGAGCGGGACTTCATGATACCGCCTCGAGGCAAGCACTGATGGATGTCGGGCCCGGTTGAACTCGGGAGGGGTTGTCTTTCTAAGAGCTTTTAAACGGGCAAGTGACTTCACTTAGAGTGCAGTATACCTGCGAAACAAAGTTTCACCCTCAAGAAAAATCGACTCCCGCAGGGAGCTGGAATTGATGGGTGAAAGTTACATAATTATACGTGAGCCACGATAGACCTAAGGTCGCGGTGGAGGGACTGGAATAGCCCACTCACAGTAAACCTAATCTAATCTAATCTAGGGCAATGTGTACAGAATTGTAGTCAGAATTTTATTGACAAAAATGTTACCAGAAACACTACTATGAAAATATCAATGGTGCATAAAAAAGGCAATTTTATTATACGAAAAATTAAAGGAATATTACAATTTTATTTTTACAATTAATTGAATATTACAATTTCGCATTAACATGTAGAGCCAGCATAGGATCATCTGCACCTGCTAAAACTTGTATGTATGCATTTCCGTCATAACCTATCTCTACAACCTTTCCGGTACATTGTCCACCACTTAGTTCACCAGATATAATATCACAGTATCTCCCAGGTGGTAAGCAAGTTTGAAGGGTTTTATTGATATCACCGCCATTAGTGAAAGCTACAAACCCTTTATTTCCACGACAAAAAGCTACTTGATTATCACCATTTGACCACCAGTTGGTCAGAGATGTTTTTATTACAGCATTTCTAAATCCAACCATACCATAGATTTGACGCCACCTATGTTCACAAACCCATCCGTTAGTGCAGGTACCATCTTGGTTGAATCCAGGGGACTGAATGTCATCGCCGTTGTGTGGTGGGGCTGAAAATAGTATCGTTGTATTTTACAAGTTTTAAGATATGGGTTTCCGATATTAAAGAAGAATAAGAAATCCAGAAAAATGATGAACAAAGTTATTATCGGTAGAAAATTGGGCGATTAACTTTTTGACAAAAGTAATCTTTCTGTGGTAACTTTGGTAAAACTAAAAAACCGCTTCATGCACTCTGTGAGAAAGACTTTTCAAGCGTGTTTGTTTATGTGTGAAACAGAAGGCTAGTTTCCTACGTACCAAAGAAAAACCCAGCAGTTATTCTCTTATCTACGAAATGCAACGGCAACAAAATTAGTGGGATGGAAACTGAATGTAAACCGGATATCCCCGTACATTACCATTAAACAGAGATTAGAGTAGACACATCGGATCAATTAACAAAGGAGTATATCAAACAACGAAAAAGTTATGCCTAGATGATGATTACATTGTTTCATCCGCTGACATTGGTGTCATCCACACCTATACTTTGGGTGTAAAAAAAACTGAATTGGAGTAAAAATCGTCAGCACGGGACGCGCTCGTCTGGTTCACGGACGGATCCGGCGAAGAATGTGGGACGAGAGCAGGTGTTTATTCGGAAGGACCGAGGGTAAATCATAGTATTTCCCGCAGAACCCACGCAACGGTCTTTCAGGCCGAAATGTACACCATCCTGCACTGTCTGCGGGAGAACAAGGGAAGGGGCTACACCAACAAGAGGATCCTCATAGCCACAGACAGCCAGGAAGCCCTTAAGGCCTTAAGTAGCCCACGGGTAAATTTCAGGCTGATAAGTAAATGCCGAGACGAGCGACCTGCAGAATGAGGTCACCCTCATCTGGGTACGAGGCACTCGGGGGTCAAAGGCAATGAAAAAGCTGACAGTCTCGCGAAGAGAGGGTCAGCGGAACCATTTATGAGACCAGAACTGTTTCTGGGAGTGACAAAGAGCACTGCCAGGGGAGCTACTAAGTTCTGGTGTACTGAGCAGAATGTCCAGGGCTCAGACATGGCAAGTCAGTAATTGACGAACCCAGTTCAAAGGGAGCTCCGGAGCTGCTAAATCTTAGCAGAGGACAACTCAGAAACATAACAGGTCTCTTAACGGGACACATGGCCGTCACCTGCATTAAAATGAGGCGGTTCGAGGGGGGACCTCGTATGCAGACTCTGCGACGAGGGGGGGGGGAGATCAGCCCAGCACATCTTGTGCGAGTGTAAAGCTCTGGACTGCAAAAAAGACAACTGATCTACGGTCAGTCTAGACTGGACACAGAGTAATATAAAACTTCACCCTACCAATCGCTTTGCAGACTAGTTCAAGATACAGTGAATTTGGAATGGGTGGAGTAAAAAGACTAAGGGCATGCACAATAAGCCAAAGGCTGCAGTGATATCGGGGCGGCAAAGCCGCGGACGAGCCCTGAGGAAGGAAAAAAAATCGTCTGGACAACGTAAGATTGTTTCTGTTTGAGTCCGGCCAAGAGTTGGTTGGAAAAAATACAATCCATATATACAGATATGAGAAGTTAAATTCTAACACATGACAACCATTTTGCTAAAACTAAGGGTAGGGACAAGGAGAACAGGGTGTTCCATTTAAAATAACAAAGTTGATCGCTACTTCCGGTTAAACCGGTAGTGATATAAACTCCAAATTATTTTTCATGGAAAGAGCGTGATGTCTTATATATGAATGCAAATTTTCAGAACTGAAATACGTTAATAACTAGAAAATGTCTAACCAACGCATTTTGTGGTATACCCAATAATAAGAATCATGGTATCTAAAAGCGAACATTTAAAAATTAGAAAAGGACACCTAAATTTCTTGCCAAATAGTTTCATGTGTTCCCTGAAAAGTAAGGATTGGCGCACTTACGAGGTTTCTGAAAATATTGATTTATTTATACTTACGTTCATCATTATTGTTAAAGAAGTAACTGGACATAATCCTCGTTGTTCCATAAGGATGAGCTAACATAAAAGCTATAGCCATTTTGTATGGTTTTGGGTTCTTGTAAGTTTGGGTGTTAATGTTTCCCGTGCGTTGACTATCGTGGTTGTCTACAAAAACAACAGTATCACCAGAGTTCAGTAAACCCCAGCCTTCACCCCAGTTCCTTAAGGCGTTTAAATTTGCATCATGATGAGACACAACGCTTCCTAAACTGTTTGCGTATTTAAACTCCAAGACCGCACCAAATCCAGTATATTCGCTACTCTTAATTGCCTCACCACCTAAAAAAGTATTATTCAAATTGATAAATGAAGATCTCGCAGCAACAAGGAGGTATCTACATTTTTTGACCAAAATGACTGATATACTGTTTTCTATGCAAATAAATTATGTTTATCGGTTGGTGCAACAAGGGAGTATCAAGTGCTTACATATACATCCTATATTGTTTGGCGTAACAACAATTTACATGTATCAGATACATCGGTGTTGCTCCAAACGTCAGGGCACAAACGATTTTAGAGAACCATATACTCCTAACCTAACAGTTTAGTGCTGTGAGACGTAACTTTGGCGGTTCAAAAATGTGTGATTTAGAAAGTGAGCCTTTTAGTGATGGATCTCGTGACAATTACGAACCATCTGGCGCTGAGATTACCGAGAACGAAGATAGTGATAATTATAATGCTCTCGCTGTAAAGAAAAGAAAAACAAAGAACGACAAGAACTAGAAGAGAAATGTTAGAAAAGGATTACTAGCAAAGGGAAAAGCACACACTAGTTCAAGAAATAAGCCAAATCTGCCAAGAACAACAGGAAGTGATTGCCGTTGTAAATATAAATGCTTTGAAAAAGTTTTAGAAGAGAAACGTGCCCTAATAGTCCAAAATTTCAACAAAATGGGTGACAAAATGAAGCAAGACATCTATCTCACTGGGCTAATCACAATAAAACCAATCAATCTTAATAGAAGTTGTGGTAATCGGAAAAAACATTCCTGTTTATACACGGTAAGAACTTTATTTTAGATATATTGTCTCAAGTACTCACGTGTTGTTATTTTTAGATACGCTTGGGTACTCTTCAAGAGAGAGTTTGCAAAAAAGGTTTCTGTGCTATGCATCCGGTTTCTGCTAAGAGGGTGGAACGGCTATCGTCACATATTGCCGTTAACAATGCAACAACTGCACCTTCTGATATGAGAGGTAAACATCATAATCAACCTAACAGCATTTTACCTGAAATAATGATGCAAATATTAGTAACCATATTAAATCCTTTTCACGGCGAACTTCTCATTATAGTAGATCTGAAAATTTCAAAAAATACTACTTATCACCTGAACTTAATGTCAAAAGGAGCATGAGCTTTATTTAGAGAAATTTGAGTCAGATGTGTATGAATATTGGTATACAGAAGAAGAAAATGCTCACAAACGTAAAGTCACCTATGATTTTTACTTTCGTTATTTCAAAGCTAATTTCAATATTAGTTTTGGACATCCGAGATCTGATGCATGCCAGGTATGTGATAAAATCGACAATCAGTTAAAAGCGAGGAATCATCTTCCAGAAGATGAGATTAGAAAACTAGAACAACTAAAATATGTTCACCAGGCGAAAGCGAACGTTTTTTAACAACCTGAGAGAAAGAACAAAGTTGGCTGAAGATAATCCTCACATTGAAACTCTGTGTTTTGACCATGAACAGAATGAGCCCTTGCCAAAAGTCCCAGCTGACGACGTCTTTTATTTGAGACAGTTGTGGATGTATAACTTTTGTATACATTCCGCAAAACATAGAAAGGCGCATTTCTTTATGTACGACGAAATAACCGGCAAAAAAACCCAAAGGAAATGATTAAGAAAAAATTTTAATTAAAAAAATGTATAAAAATGGGTTAAATTTAAAGTTAAAATTTTTAAAATATTAAAAAAATATATAATAGATTTTTAATTAAAAATTTATTTTATAAATGATAAGTTTTCTTAATCACTATCTCGAAAATATAATCGACAGGAATGTGAAGATTTTGTAACTGTTTTCAGATAATTGGCGTGCAGAAAATAAAAATCAAAGGTTAGTACAATATCTGTACACATTAGTAAAAATAGGCCGATTCGACAAGATTATTCATCGTTTTCCTGAGCCTAGGCACAGTTTCTTGCCTTGTGACAGATGCTTTGGGGTGGTGGAAAAATATGTCCGTAAAATAGAAAGCATATATCTGCCTTCAGATTATATAAGATATTATAAAAATGGTAGTCCGAAACATTTTGTTGTAGTTCCTGTTACACAGGACATGATTTTCAATTTTGTCGACCACTTTGCTGTTTATTTCAAGAAGATTGTCAGTAATAAGGAAAAGGAAAAGTTTAAAATTTCGCAGTACAGGGTCTTTGAACATTCTATTGAACATACAAATCAAATAAGGTGCAGTGCAACAAGCAACTTCGCTATATTTTCTGAGTTCGTTATACAGAAGCGTCCTAATGAGTGTCCTGATATAATTAAAAATAGATTATACAATCATCTCCTCCTCCTTAAAAAGAAAAAAATATGATAATGTTATGCATCTTGCTGAAAAATATGTTCCCAAAGCTGACATTGACTACTATACCTCCCTTGTGTCAGACCAATCGAATCAAGAAGTATGTGGTGAAGAAACAGATGTCACAAATGATGAGGCATTCTCGGACGGAGAGTAATTTTACATATTTTTAGTTTTATGTTTTAAGTTTTGTTAACACTATGATCATCTAGTTTCATAAGAATAATTTTTTTAAAACGGATATTCCATTTTTTTACGTTGTTGAGAGGTAAATTCAATTATTTTTATACTTTCGTGGATTAATCAGAAAACTTACTTTGTGTTTGTAACTCCAAAAAGGCTTCTCTATGATAGTTTAATATCATTTAAAAAAATCAAAATGCTGTCTTTTGGAATGAGTAAGCAATTTATGTTTTATTACCTCCTGTAAAGTTTAAAATAAAACAGATACCTCTTTGTTGCTGCTAGGCCTTCAATTATAGATTGAATGATATGACGTTTAATTTGTACCTTCAGTCGTCTGGAGAGGGCGCTAAGCCATCAGTCCTGTATACTATCTAATGTTTGGCACGTTAAAAACCGTTGCCTTATACAAAAAGGTCTGTACGCAACAAGTGCGTTATGGTAGTGAATTTTTATATAAAGGTTTTTAATAGCAAATATGTAATTTTGTCATGAGAGCAGGCATCAAATTTGGTTACCAGTATAACGTATATACTGAAAACAATGTACCATATTTGTTTGAGGAGCGGAGGATAATTTGGGATAACTTTAATAAATTGGATAGTACAGACATGGTAACGATATAAATTAATAATATAATGGATAATAAAACTTCTTTTAACAACTGTCAAACCATTCTAAAAATTATCTAAAAAATCTCTACATTATAAGTTTAACAATGAATTTAAAACCAATCTCAACCAATATTTACAAAACACCTCTCTATATAGACTTACTACTTCGTAAACATAATAAGTCAGCATTTCTCAATACAGTAAATGAAGTCATATGGTATTGCAATCTGCAAGCAACACACTTTGTAATGTTTACATAAACATGTGAAGTAATGACTTCAATGTCAATTATTACTATTTCTATGTGACCTACTTAACTACATAAAAAAATACTCTAATTTCTGGTAACGAATTTTCATATAAATGTTTTTAACTATAAATTTAAATAATATCAAAATATATTTCCACCTCTATAGGACGCCCTCCTAGATAGCTTTCTGTTCCATGAACAATATTTCATCAAAATAACTTTATTGTCTGCAAAAAAAAAGAAAATTTTTCCGAAAATAGATTTAAAATATTTCAAAAAAATAATGCTAAATCTCATCGTTAGTGTTTCCTAAGTTCATTAGCAGTGTAAATAAGCAAAATAGTTGTTTGTAATGCCTAGATGTCAAACCAATACAGTTATCTACCTTGGCGATTCCTAAAAGGTGGTCCGCGGAACCCTGGGGTTCCGTGGAAGGGTCACAGGGGTTCCGAAGTCTGTCCGAGAGTTAAATAAAACATTCGTGGAAAAGACCTATAACCGTCGCGCCTACCCGCTCAAAAGCCTGTACATGTTTAGGAAATTGCTGTAAAGAGAAAAAAGTGCTAAATTTTCGATCTCCGCGGGTATGTTTTCGATTATTCGTTGATATTATTATGCACATTGTTCGAAATCAAATGAAAACAATTCCATATTATGTTTTTACTATTTAGTGAATTTTTATTATAAAAATTCACTAATAGATATGTATCGATGGTGAGACTTTGCAAAAACTTTTTCAAATGAGAGCAAACTAGGAACCCTAGAACCCATATCCGGGGTAAGTTTCAATTTTATATGTTTATATATATATATATATATATATATATATATATATATATATATATATATATATATATATATATATATATATTACTCATTTATTAGTGGTCAAAATTATATACATTATGTCTTACAAAGAAGCTGTGCTTGTGCTTGTATCAACATAATTTTGTGAAAATCCTCAAATAATCAAACTGTCAAAACAATTTTAGTTAATGTCACTTTCTGAATTTTGATCGATCTTGCTTTTTCTTCTCTTTCTTTTTCCACAAACATTTCTATAGCCATTACAAAGATTTATTTTCACCCTCGCCTCACTACTTCTCTTCATTTCAACGAAACCTTCTTAAAAAACATAATTCTTTAGCACAGAAATTTTGACGTTTTACATGACATAAACTTATAGGGTGTATCCTTCCGATATCTCAAAAAATAATTAACCGATTTCGATAAAACATGGCAAGTGCCTATCTTTTATTAATGGCTTGGATGAGTTCGTTATCCAGGAAAATCGGACGGGGTTTTCCGGGAAAATTTTGAGTTTTCTTTGAAAAAAAAATTCTTTTCTCCGAAAATTACAAAGCTGTTTTGATGAAATTTAACGGATATATTTCCCTAGCAGAGACCTTACTGCGTACCAAAATTTAACTTTCTAAGTTTATAAAAAATTTAGTTGTTTAAATTTTAAATTTTATTTTGAAAACAATTTTTTCTCCGAAAATTACAAACTTATTTTAATGAAATTTGGTGGGTTTCTTACCTTTCAAAAGACCTTACTACACACACCGAAATTAAACTTTGTAAGTTTATAGAAAATTTAGTTATTTAAATTTGAAGTATTTAATAAAAATTCACTGCCATAACGCACTTGCTGCGTCCCGAATATTTTTTTTTAATTTAGTGTAAGTACCTACATACAAATGTTAAATTTGTACTAGTCTCATTGGCAATGAAAATATTTTTTAACAAATCAAGGCTTAAGATGAACTACCGTGTGCATCATGCTATTTTATCAGATTCTACTTTCACCCACTTCTAAGGTTTTCCTTTTGTTATTTTAGTTTATAATAATGGATAATTGGCTCAAAACGGGGCGCCTTGAAAGTGGCCTTGCGTGAATTTAATGGAGTCAAAATAGCTGATTAATTTGGCAATAAAATCATCTACTTTGCATATTACATACAGCAAAACATCGTCAACATAACGAAACCATAATGTAGGAAAATAGTCATTTTCGTTTGCTAGGTTTGTTTCAAATCTACTCATGATTTACGAGGGGTTTTAGTATAATTTTTAAGAAACCCAATTTGCTGCTAACATTTTCGACAAAAAGTACATTAAAAATTTGCTAGGTAACCCAAAGGATACAGATAAAACCACAGATGTGTCGGGAATCTATGAAAAAGGTTGTAAGGATTGTGAACTTAAATATGTTGAGCAAACTAAAAGAACCATTAAAACTAGATTTAAAGAACATTTAGTGCAACTGAGATATGGCACTATTGACACATCATGTATTGCTCAGCATATTTGGGATAATACTCATCATGTAGATGAAAAAAATCTCAAGTTAATAAAAAATGTCAGGCAGTCTTTTTTTTTTTAATTTCAACAACACACCACGAAGGCTTACAGCCTAAATACTACCATACCGTGGGTGTTGACAAGGAGGAAAGAGGCAGCTTGATGATTCTTGACTTGAAGGTTTGGAGGTTCGGAGGAGAAGGAAAAACATGTCGCGTCAGCTTGATGCTTACGAAAGTATACATATCGTTAGAAGTTTGAACAAAAATATTTAGATGAATAGAGTAGGTCCGGTTCTATGTAGTCCATTGTTCGAACTGTTATCTTAATAACTAGCGTGTCCTTCTTAGAAGGAATATTTGATAACGACGCACAGCATAAAAAAGGCATGTATACTGTTTTAATCACAGGGATTTAAGACTCAACAGTGGGGGTCTCTCTGTGTACCTTCTTAGAGGACGCTGTTCACAACTGCTTGGCAACTAACATATAAATAGTGGTTTTAGTCTTTATCCACGTTTATTCATCCCCTTGATGACGCTAACTTTGTTAGCGAAACGATCGTCGGGTCAAAAAACTGTATTGTGATGAATCGGGTTCTCCAAATTGTACTTATCAGTCCCCACCGCAGGTTCCAATCTTCACTCAACGAGATATTTGTAAAAAAAAATTGATTTTCGCGACCTTTGACCTTGAATATCCCAAGCCACGTACACCAGATTAATGGACGTAAATGGAATTGAGGCAAAATAAAGTATTGACTATATAAGACATTCGAGTGAGTGCTGATACATTAAGGGATGTTGAGAGAAATCCCATTTGCCAGGAATGCGGCGATACTAAAGAAACGTCTTACAAGTACCTTTGTGAATGTGAGGCTTTAGGAAGCCTTTGAATATAAATGTTTAGTTAGATTACTCTACAGCGGAGTCAAGTAAGTTTCATCCAACAAAAGACCGCCATGGCCTTTATTTTGAGATCCAGGAAGTTTGGTGACAAACTCGAGGAGGAGTAGGGCATGATTTAGGGATTCCAGGGTTGGGGAAAACGGCCCGATGTGGCCTACTTGTCAGACGCTTGCCTCCTTACCATTGCTACTACTACTTTTCCCTATTTTATCGCTACCATATTTCCCGCATCCAGACATAGAAACATAAGTTATGCTATAGTTTGGCCATCGGTATACCTTTTTCCAATTGCAAGTACAGATAATATTATTATTAAATATTTGAATACATACCTAGATCGATTACTTCTTGGTAGATAAAAGGTCTCGCTCCATCAGCAAAACCATGTTCAACGTTTAAATTGTTTAGACTGCCGAAGATCGCTGTAAGATCACTGGGCCACATATGTTTTGCTGCGTCAATTCTGAAACCAGCAACACCACAATCTATCAGGTGGTTCATGTACTCCTTTATCTTGTATCTCACATACTGGTCTGACTAGAGAGAAAACAAAATTAATAAGCCATTCTGCCACCCGAATAATGGTAGCCTGAAATAGAACTAAAGCTGGCAGCTCCGGGTAAGCTACGCACCGGTATTTGGGGTGGCTTTTCAGGTAATGAAGCAGTTATTCGGTTAATGATAAGCGTCACCTTGTCTGCTACAGAAAAACAATGCGTCTTGACAAGTAAAGAACGCAGAATTTAATTAATCTTAAAATGTATCTCTATTGAACCTTAATAAAGTAAATTGCTAAATTAGGCTTAATAATTAAATTTCAAACTTATAAATGGATCTAAGTGAACAAGGAAAATAATTAAAATATAACACCTTACACTTTACAAACATTATTTGGCAATCAAGTTTCAACCATCTGCAGTTGCATAAGTCGCCCACTAAATGAACAAAAATATATCTTTGGCCATATATCCAGGGACCACTCTGATAGACTTCTGATCGGTAGGACAAATTCACAGACAGTTGAAAAGTTGCTCTCGGCTTAACCATGGATGAAACTCTCTCTCAGGGCTGCAACTAAATTCATCTGTTGCATTTACCTGTCACCTTCTGACAACAACTTTGTCCAGCTCTTCGACTACCTTTCTGAAAAAACCGACCATCTGATTTCTGAATATCCTTCCTCCGAGGTCACTATTCTTGGTGACTTCAATGTCCATAAAAAGGAATGGCTAGGGTCTTCAAAAACCGATCCACAAGGAAGAGCAGCGGAGACCTTTGCAGTCAGCAATTATTTAGCCAATATGGTTCAGCAACCTACTTACTATCATCGCATCCCAACACACAGCTCAAATCCTTTGGATCTCCTTCTTACTACAAATCCTGACTGCTATAAGATATAAGTCACCGCCCCCCTGGGTCGCTCAGACCACGGCATAGTCACTGCTTCCTGCGCAATGCAACCCGAGGTCACACAGTCATCACACCCACGTATCGTTTGGCACTACAACTCCGCAAACTGGGACGAAATGCGATATTACTTTTCCTCATTTCCATGGGCGACTGTCTGCTTCTCTCATCCTGGCCCCTCTGATATCTCACAAAACGTCACCAAAATTATCCAAGTTGGCATAGAATTATTTATTCCATGTACACAGAAAACCTCTGCAGCCACTCACAAGCCCTGGTTTTCTATATCCTGTGACAAGGCCAGACTTGAAAAGGTCAAAGCTCACAAAAAGCTTCTACACAATCCCAGTCAAGAAAACCGTCAAGCATTTAACGACGCAAGAAACCGCTATGTCTGCATTCTTTCTGAGGCAAAAAACTCGTTTAATAACCACATCAAAAACAAAGTCATCTCAAGCTCCAGCGGCAGAAAACCCTCCTGGACACTTAATAAATCTATTGGGAATAATTTTTGTAAGAGCACGTTCCCACCTCTTGTCTCAGGGGATGAAATTGTTTCTACCGCCTTGGGCAAGGCTGGATTTTTGCCTCGTTGTTTGCCGGCAATTCTACTCTCAACCCACCAATGTTGAAATGTTCAACCATCAACAGGCCCCAATGTCGCGCATAAAATGACGGATATCATTTTCAAAACTAAAAAGGTACGAAACATGCTCTCTTCTCCTAATACCAGGAAAGCCTCTGGCCTTGAAGAGATCCCAGCAATTGTTCTCAAAAAATGCGCACCAGAACTTGCTACTGTCTTAACTCGTCTGTTTCAGACATCTTACAATAGAGGCATATTCCCAAGTAACTGGAAAACTGCTCGAGTACAACCCGTCCCCAAGAAAGGACCCAAAGCGCTTCCTAGCAACTACAGGCCCATTTCTCTCCTTTCAGTCGTCTGTAAACTGATGGAAAAGTATATAAACACCGAATTACTAAAATTTCTTGAAAAAAAAAAACCAGTCTAATCCACGACAGGCAGTATGGATTCCATCAGCGCAGATCATCTGCCGACCTTCTTTCCTTTTTCACCCATTCTTGGAAAAGGTCTATGGAACTACACGGTGAATCCCAGATTGTCGCTCTAGACATATCCAAAGCATTCGACCAGGACTGGCAAGCAGCGCTGCTTAATAAACTACCGGCCTATGGCCTACCACCAAAATTCTCTACGTGGACAGCAAATTTCCCCTTCAACCGGAGCATTTCTGTTGTCGTGGATGGCCATTCCTCTAAACTGTATCCAATTAATGCAGGAGTTCCTCAATGTTCAGCTTTAGCCCCTACTTTGTTTCTTCTCCACAACAATTACCTCCTCTCTAGCACATCCAACCCAGTTCACAGTTACGCGGACTACAGCACCCTCCACTCAAATATACAACACTCTAAGCCTGTCCCTTTAGCCCAATTAGATGAGGATCGCAGACTCAATGAGGGTTCTATCTCCGTGGAGCTCCAAAAAATATTAGACTGGGGAAGTAGAAATCTTGTACAATTCAACCCCACCAAATCACAGTCTTGCTTTCTTTCTCATAAGATATACACCAGCCCGAGACCCATCACAATAAACAACCAAGTTATTCAAAGTAATGAGTCCTTTTCACTTGTTGGCATTTCTGTGGATCTAAATCTAAATTGGCACCAACATGTCACATAAATTGCAGAAGCGGCTGCTAAGAAATTGGGTTTCCTCCTCCGGGCTCGCAAAGCTCACCAGCTAATCTCTATACCTTATATACTTCACAAATAAGAGCAAACCTCGAATACTGCTCCCACATCTGGGCTGCTGCTGCCGCTTCTACACTCGTTATCCTGGACTCCATTCAGAAGAGAGCTATACGTCTCAAAGGTGACACTATCCTCACTCAAAGGCTGCCATCTCTTGCCCACCGACGTGCCGTTGGTGACCTCTCTCTCTCTCTCTTTTATAGATATCTGCACGGGCAGTGCTCAGAGAAGCTTTCTTCCATAGTTCCTCCACCTGCTGCCCCCAAGTGATCTACCAGGGGAACAGAACGAATGCAACCTTTTACTGTCCAGGTCACCAGACATGGAACATCTTGTTATGCCCGCTCTTTTGTCCCGAGGACTTCCAAGTTGTAGAATTCCTTGCCGGCACATGTTTTTCCTTCTCCCCCAAACCTCCAAACCTTCAAGTCCAGAATTAACAAGTTGCCTCTTTCCTCCTTGTCGACACCCACGGTACGATAGTATTTAGGCTGTAAGCCTTTGTGGTGTGTTGTTGAAATTAATTACATCAATGACATAATATTTATTTGCACAGCAGCGCTAACTACACGTGTCGTAGTAAAAATAACTTTTTTCGCAAAGTTTAGGCCTTTCGCGTACCTAATTAAACAGCGTTGACAGATTTCAAATATCCTATTTAGTTTTTAAGTAATTGGAATATGGAATTTTAAATGGCTAAATGGCATACCCTGTATATATATATATATATATACATATATATATATATATATATATATATATATATATATATATATATATATATATATATATATATATATATATATATATATATATATGAACCATTTAGTTGATGATGAAATTTTTTCAAATTAAAAAAAAAACGGATTCTCTCTAAAAGTATTACGCACTAAAGCAAGAGTAAGGAACAAGAGATCAACAAGTTTTGATAAGAGTCGGTAATATTTTAGTTTTACAAACGTCTTTTAGTGATGGCAAAAAATATTATTGAGCTATTAAAAAAGAAAACGTAAATTAATTGATTAAAAATCTAAATGAGGGTTCAAATTTCCTAAAATTTTTTTTATTTTCTACTTAAGGTCTGAGGTTATAATATTTTGAAACGTCCCAAATCCAGATACTCTACTCACCTGATCTAGATCCTTGAGTCCAACAAGTTCGCAGTTTCTGACATTAGCTGCGTCATTGTAGTTGTTGACTGTACAAGTAGGGTGGAAGTTTCCGTTGCTGTATGGTACAGATGGGTAACTCTTGGTGCCAGAGTGGCACTCACTACCTGCGGTTCCGCGACCGTCCATGGCTGTCATGTGATTGACGACAGTGTCAACATAAATCCTAGAAAGCAAACATTTAAAAGTTATATTTAATTGAAATAAATAAACATACTGGTTTGCACTATTTTATTGAATCTTTAACTGCAGTGTTAGAGCCTCGGTGGTTCAGAGGCAAGAACGTGTGCCTCTGAACCGAAGGGTACTGGGTTCGATCTCAGGGTACTCCTTTCACTATTTCAGTACAACTTGTAACATTAACATCAATAGAGGTTATGGCATTTTATTTGAGCAAGTTGAATATCTGCACGTTCTTCCCTTCAGAGGGGGCGTAAATCCGTCGTTCCCGTGTCCATGCAATGTTGGGCACGTTATAGATCCCTACCCTCCTTACAGAAAGGCAGGGGTTGGGCAAAATTTCTAGGATAGTGAGGCGAAACTGCTCCCTGGCGTCGGTGACTGGCCATAGTCTCGGAAATAGGCCGACGTTAAAGGAACAAAAAAACTGCAGTTAACTGCAGTTCTCAGCTTTGTCAAATACAGAAAGAAAGTAATATTTTAAACTTCAATATCTACTCCGTGTTGAATGAACCTTTCTGTCTCCTCGGGTAAACGGCATCGACTCGGAACAACCTGTTTTTATGACATAGTCAGGTCTGCAAACTCTCCTCGCTTAACTATTGTTTCGTTCAAACATGTTTAATAATGGACTATTGTTAGTTTGGTCAATTTGACCGTTTAGTAAATTTTTTGTTTGTTAATTTCTACGGTTTCCCACAAATTTAATTTAAAACCTTTTGTACCGAGTTTGAGGATGTCGAAATCATAGTTAAATTGGTGATTTTCATTTAATAAATGAGATGCACAATTTGAATAAAATTTATTATTTTCAAAGCTTCTTTTAGGTTCGCGAACGCATATGTTAAAATTTCTAAATGTTCTACCCGTATATATTTTTTCACAGGAACCACATGAAAATTTATATACTCCAGACTTATGCGATTTTTGAACTGCCAACTTATGGTTTTTTATATATTTTTATAATTTATTTTTGAGTCAACATGAAAAAGAAACACAAGATGCAAAATATCAACTTTCTAAGTATTTATTATTTTTTTATTTTTTTTTAAATTTCAACAACACACCACGAGGGCTTACAGCCTAAATACTATCGTACCGTGGGTGTCGACAAGGAGGAAAGGGGCAACTTGTTAATTCTGAACTTGAAGGTTTGGAGGTTCGGGGGAGAAGGAAAAACATGTGCCGGCAAGGAATTCTACAACTTGGAAGTCATCGGGACAAAAGAGCGGGGATAACAAGATGTTCTATATCTGGTGACCTGGACAGTAAAAGGATGCATTCGCTCTGTTCCCCTGGTAGATCTGTTGAGGGCAGCAGGTGGAGGAACTATGGAAGAAAGCTTGTCTGAGCAGTGCCCATGCACATAGCTATAAAAGAAAGAGAGGTCACCAACGGCACGTCGGTGGGCAAGGGATGGCAGCCTTTGGGTAAGGGTAGGGTCACCGATGAGATGTATAGCTCTCTTTTGAATGGAGTCCAGGATAGCGAGTGTAGAAGCGGCAGCAGCACCCCAGTTGTGGGAGTAGTATTCGAGGTTTGGTCTTATTTGTGAAGTATATAAAGTATAGAGATTAGCTGGTGAAAAATATTTGCGAGCCCGGAAGAGGAAACCTAATTTCTTAGCAGCCGCTTCTGCAATTGATGTGACATGTTGGTGCCAATTGAGATTTCGATCCACAGAGATGCCAACAAGTAAAAAGGACCCTTTACTTTGAATAACTTGGTTGTTTATTGTGATGGGTCTAGGGCTGGTGTATCTCTTATGAGAAAGAAGGCAAGACTGTGATTTGGTGGGGTTGAATTGTACAAGATTTCTACTTTCCCAGTCTAATATTATTTGGAGATCCGCGGAGATAGAACCCTCCATGAGTCTGCGATCCTCATCTAGTTGGGCTAAAGAGACAGGCTTAGTGTATTGTATATTGGAGTGGAGGGTGCTGTCGTCCGCGTAACTGTGTACTGGGTTGGATGTGCTAGAGAGGAGGTCATTGATGTGGAGAAGAAACAAAGTAGGGGCTAAAGCTGAACCTTGAGGAACTCCTGCATTAATTGGATACAGTTTAGAGGAATGGCCATCCACGACAACAGAAATGCTCCGGTTGGAGAGGAAATTTGCTGTCCACGTACAGAGTTTTGGTGGTAGGCCATAGGCCGGTAGTTTATTAAGTAGCGCTGCGTGCCAGACCTGGTCGAATGCTTTGGATATGTCTAGAGCGACAATGTGGGATTCACCGTGTAGTTCCATAGACTTGTTCCAAGAATGGGTGACAAAGGAAAGGAGGTCGGCAGTTGATCTGCGCTGACGGAATCCATACTGCCTGTCGTGGATTAGACTGTGTTTTTCAAGAAATTTTAGTAGTTCGGTGTTTATATACTTTTCCATCACTTTAGAGATGACTAAAAGGAGAGAAATAGGCCTGTAGTTGCTAGGAAGATAAATTGTAACGTATAGAAGAAATTGGGCGATACATTTAAAACATATATCACCATAAAAGGCTTCAAAATTATAGAAATTTTACACAAAGTGGTACTGGCTCTCCCCCACCTTACAAATTCATACATAACTTACCTAATAAAAAACACACTGCCTAATAATTTCTTAAGAATCACAAATGCTCAATCTAGAGCAACGATTTGTTAACGTCTAAACTAACCTAACAATAAAAATTGTCTGAAAATTACAACACAGCACTCCGCAAGTACAGTTTTGCCCTATGATGCTTAGATGCTAAAGCTATGTTGAGAGAAACCTTGATCAAAGCTTTTTTTATATATTTCAACAACACACCACGAGGACTTACAGCCTAAATACTATCGTACCGTGGGTGTCGACAAGGAGGCAACTTGTTAATTCTAGACTTGACGGTTTGGAGTTTCGGAGGAGAAGGAAAACATGTACCGGCAATGAATTCTACAACTTGGAAGTCCTCGGGACAAGAGAGCGGGCATAACAAGATGTTCTATGTCTGGTGACCTGGACAGTAAAAGGATGCATTCGCTCTGTTCCCCTGGTAGATCTGTTGGGGGAACTATGGAAGAAAGCTCCTCTGGCCTTATAATGTTATAACATATTAAAAAGAAAAACCAAGTAATCCTTTTAAGTGAATGTTGTTGTTGTTACAACACACAAATAATACAAAGTTGACAAGTTGGTTACATATAAATTTGGTAAGAATACCATTTAATCAAAAATAATACCAGAAAAAAATAATACCTAACGCCCACCGCATTACATCTTCTAACCATATCCCTAAATTCCTCTTCGTTTCCAGATCTAGTCACCAATTTGTAACTGACAGGTTGATATCTCTCCCACCAGGGGCGATTATTAACCACAATGTTTTCATTGGGCGGTGATATCTGTAAACGAAAAATACATCTTTTTCAAATATAGTTAGTTACCTTAGGATTTTACTTAGGTAAGCCGTTATTTACACGTCTGGATTTATCAAGTGAGTTATGGTAGTGAATTTTCATTAAAATGTGTTTAATAGGTAAAAATTTTCATTAAGAAATTTTCAGTCTAAAACTTTAATCGCGGCCGTTCATTGAGCTACAGATATAGTGTATTAAAAAAAATATTGAATCTCTCACTTAAAAAACAATCAGATCATTTTTTATTTCATGTCATCTGTCAGTCTAACCACCTAATTGTTGGCAATGGTGTTCAAGATTTCAGTGGCCGAGATTTCACGATCGCTAGTTCGGGTAGTATGTTGTACCTGTGTTGTCTATATTGTTGGGGCGTGTAGTATGTATCAATCTACGCATGGCAGCTACCTAGTCTATCCTTGTCAGGCATTGGACTTTAAACAGTTGAGTCGTTTCCATTCATGTGTATCAGATTTTATTTTCAATTTGAAAAAACTTCACAAGAGAGGTTTACTTACACCATTTCTAGCTACGTATAAAGTCTCGTTCCAGTTACCCTAATACTTTCAAAAATATAACGTAATCAAAAATATATTTGTATATTTTTTTTTGGCGGAAAAATGTCTGTTATAGCTGATTTGCGAACTCGTCCGCGGTCTTAACAAAATGAAGATATGTGCTAAGTTTCGTTCAAATCATTTAATGGAAATTCACTAATAAAGATAAAACTACAGCAAAAAACACACCTGAACACCTCCAAATCCTCGACTATTTAAGAACGTTTCACATTCTTGAGCTATGTCTTTCCATTTCCACTCAAACAGATGGACTATTGTTGTTCTATTAGGTGCAAAATTGGGGTTTTTCTGACCAGCAACATAAGCTGCTAATACCAGCACACTAACGAACACCTTCATTGTTTTGTGATAACTGTTTGTGGAAGATGATCTAATTTTTCTAATCGGTTTATAGGTATTAAACAAGCTAATCCATAATTTTACTATCGAGCCACTTGAAAAGTCTCTTTCCCTCAGCTGACTATATAGGAAAATATTTTAAATTAAAAATAGTATGTGTAGCAAAGTGCTTAGAGATTGAAATATTTTTCAAAATATTTATGGTTGTGCAGGCTATACACACATGATTTTTGTTCTTTTATTTGCTAATTATTGATATATAATAGACTGGTGCTGGTGTTGTAGTGAATTTTATTTTTAAAAAAAATCACTAATTAGAAGATCCCGACTTTTGAATTTTGAAAAAAATTTCTCAAATGAGCGTTAATTAGGACCCCTAGAACACATATCCGGGGTCAGTTTCAATTTTTATATGTTAATATATATATATATATATATATATATATATATATATATATATATATATATATATATATATATATATATATATATATATATATATATATATATATATATCACACCGATAACTCAAAAAATATTAAGCCTATTTTCATTAAATTTGGTGAGTACCTTCCTTTTGCAAATAAATGGCTTGGACAATTGTTCGTTATCCAGGAAAATCGGCCCAGGTTTTCCCGGAAAATTATGTGTTTTCTTTCTAAAAAAAAAAATATATCCAGAATTAACAAAGCAAGGGCAACCGAATTTGGTACGCGGGCTTATGTCGTTATATGTAAGCAACCTACCAAAATTTAGCTCTGTAGGTCAAAAGACAAAAAGTTATAGGCATTTAATAAAAAAATAATTAGGGTTTTTCTCAAAATCTCAAAGTTGCGATTTAAAACGTCAAAATTGGCAACATTTAGGCAAAGAACTTGAATTTAATACCGGCTATGGAAAGAAAATGTCTCAAGAAGAATGTTTTACAAACCCTGAAGTCCTAGTTTCAACCGTCACTGTCCTCCATTTTACTAACATTTTTCGAGAAAATTCATTTCAAATAGACCCATTCTCTGATGCTTGGCGGTAGTCTTAGCTATATAGTTTATCGTTTAGTGGTATATAATTTTTGTCGAATTTTCGTAAAAAATCAATAAAGTTCAATATATCCGTTATTAGACAAGATATGAAAAAAAATGTATATAATAATTATAGGGTGTCTTGAGCTACATCTTAAAAAAATATTTCTACAATCACAGGCTGGCTCGTAAGTCGTTGGTGATACAAATTCTTTTTTTTTAAATCAATACGTCTTATGTTATTGCATTTTTGCATTTTCCATCGAAATATAATGCATGTTTGTAAGAAAAGAAATTCTGGACGCAGCAAGCGCGTTATGGTAGCAAATTTGGATCAAATGCTTCATATTTGAATAGCTCAATTTGCTATTAACCTATAAGGTTGACCAAGAGACGAGTTTTTTCGGGAACACTTTAAGTTTACTTTCGGAAATTTTTGTACATTTTCAAACAATAAAGTTATTCTGATGAAACATGGCACATTGTTTTTACTATAAAGGTTATACTGGTAACCAAATTTGATGCCTAATTTTTTTTAAAAACACACATATTTGTGCCATTAAGAACATTTTTATGAAAATTCACTACCATAACGCAGTTGCTGCGTCCAGCCTTTTAATATTAATAGAACTCAAGCTTTTTATATTTTGAAACAAAATTGACTTAAATTAAATTATTATCAGGGCTCTGATTATATGCAATTCGCATATTTTTTTGCATAAGTTGCATATTTAAGTGTATTTTGCCTTAATTGCATATTTCCATATATTTTGCATTATTTGCATATTTTACAATTTTTAGGGGCTTCCGTATATAACAAAAGCCATATACTTGTTTCAATGTAAGCAACTGCTAAGGTAAATTCATAGACCGTTCAAATGTAGCTGGCGAAAAGGAGATTCTAAATTCCTGGTATTGTATATTTCGAGCCCTTCACTCATATATAAAACAGTGCGCTAGACAGGGTGAGCTACCTCTGGGATTTTAGAATCTATAGCCTCCTAGTTTTGTACGTTATATACCTAAATGAAACTAGTAGCTAGTAGGTGAGAGTATAAAAACAAATTCTTGGAAGGGTTGTCGGTAATGGCGCTCTTTTCTTTGTACTTTAAATCAACGTAAAATAAATAGCAAAATTCAATTTGTAGGTATTATATAAATCTACAATTCGTAAGAACTGGGGTTTTACGCTCGTCTATCATAAGAACTGTGTCTGGAATTTCCGATAATAACTGCAGAATGTATTGAAAGCACTGACCGCCAAGTAATTTTATTGCATATTTCCATATATTTTGCATTATTTGCATATTTTACAATTTTTAGGGGTTTCCATTTATAAAAAAGCCATATACTTGTTTCAATGTAAGCAACTGCTAAGGTAAATGTATATGCCGTTCAAATATAGCTGGCGGAAAGGAGATTCCAAATTCCTGGTATTGTATAGCTCAAGCGCTTCACTCAAATATAAGACAGTGCGCTAGACAGGGTGAGCTACCTCTGGGTTATTAGAATCTACGACCTCCTAGCTTTGTACGTGCTATACCTAAATGAAGCTAGTAGCTAGTAGGTGAGAGTATAAAAACAAATTCTTGGAAAATTATCGGTAATGGCGCTCTCTTCTTTGTACTTTACATCAACGTGAAATAAATATCAAAATGCAATTTGTAGGTGTTGTATAAATCTAAAATTAGCAAAAACTATGGTTTTACGCTCGCTTATCATAAAAAATGTGTCTGGAATTCCCAATAATAACTGCAGAATGTTGAAAGGACTGACCGCCAAGTAATTTTATTCGTATCTTAAGTCTCATAAGAAGACATTAAAGGGGATTAGGGATGACTTATTTACACGCCAGAGGTGGCTAGAATTGAAATAATTTGTCTCTCTTATTTAGTTTGCTTGTGCTGCTTGTGCTTAGTTGCACACACAGTGAATTTACTTCGTCTTTAGACAGTGTTAGTGTAGGGTTGTTTTTATTATTCTATACTGTTAAAAAATGTGTTACAAATTGCCAAGCTGGATACGGCCACACTCAGGGCTTCCCGTAGATCGTGACAACGTTTTTTGTAAACCATGCGGGAAAGTGGTAAGTTACTTTTATTCTAAGCAATTGATCTATTTTATTTGTTTTTTTAGCCTTCGCCATTAACCAATATTTATTTGCTAAATTTTTATAATCAAAAATTATAAAATTCAATCGAAACAAAAAATTTAATAAAGTATTAATGGCAAGGCAATGGTTGCTTCTAACATTCCACTTAATAAATTAAATAACACTATCTTCAAGTCATTTTTGGAAAAATATTGTAAACAGTATATACTAGATGAAAGTACCTTGAGGAAAAAAAATTGTTGAAAAATGCTATTTAGAAACTTTTTCAGAAGTGAAAACTCTTAGAAACAATAATTTTTGTTACGTTGTAGTAGATGAAACTCAAGATGTTTGTGGTAGAGATATTGCTAATTTAATGATAGGCACCTTAACTGAAATTTCTTCATCTAGACCTTATTTAATTGCAGTCAAAGAATTAGAAAAAACAAATAATATTACTATAACAAGATTTATTCAAGAGGGTCTGTCAACGTGTTTTTACCAAATGCTGTACCAGTTGATAAAGTTTTATTACTGCTTACCGATGCTGGAATTCATTTAAAAATATTTTATTCCAACTTAATTCATTGTACGTGCCTGGCTCACGTGTTAAACAAGGTAGCAGAAGAAATTAGACAACAGTTTCCTTTAGCCAATGAATTTATTAACAATATGAAAAAAGTGTTCGTCAAAGCTTCTTTAAGAGTTCAAAGATATAGAGAAGTTCTGCCTGGGGTACCATTACCTCCTAGACCTATAATCCTAATAACATAATGAGCTTCGCGGATAACTACAAGTTGGTTTTAAAAAACCTTTTTTTGTCGTTTTGTTTGCAAAAACTAGTTCGGTCGGGTTGAATAAAACAAAACCATCGAAGCAATTAAAAGAAAAATACCTGATATACTTATGATTTGGCAGGTACATTCCCTTTGTAAATAATTATTTTTTTTCTAGAAAACTTTTCTGATTTTAATGAAATTTGTAACACGATTTTTTTAAAGAGACTTGCAGTACTTACATAATATCGTTACCAAATTAAACTTTTCTAGCTCCATAGAAAATAGAAACTTCCTCAAATAATCGCTAAATGGGACCTCTAAAACTGGTCCCCCAGGTCCATTTAAACTTAGAGAATTAGTTTTAATAACATATCTTACTAACAGTTTACAATTCTTAAGAAAATTCACTAGTATAATGCACTTGCTGCGTCCCGAACATTTTATTACTTATTTAAGTAACAATTTTCTGATCGAAAACCATTCTGATGAAAATTCTCTACCAGACACTTCGCTTTCAAAAAGATTTTTTATGCCTTAAAACTACGTAAATCCTAAATTAAAGGCACAGACAACACAGCATTTAAAAATGTCATAAATTTCATCACTCGCGTAATAAAATATACCAATAAATGTCTTTTAACAGCATTCGCTGACTCTTACTTCCTAATAAGCAACTTCCATTTACCTAAAATTTACATTAGCCCCTTGGTGGGTAATATTTTTATCACAGAACTGGTAGCTCAAAGGGATACTCGAAATTAACGTACCCAATATTACAACTGGAATTTCTTGCATCATAAAGTAAAAAGTATATAACAGTTGACGATAAATGTATAACAATTACATGCATTTATAAGAAGCTAAAGCTTCTGCGACTTGCTCCGGGTGTGAACCAATCTTCTTAACTTCTTCTTTGTGACTATAATGAAGCTGTATCCATATTTATAACATATTGACAGGTCTATGCAAACTTATTTGGTGAATATTTTGCAAGATAACGGCTGTGGCAATATCTTCAGGATTTTAGAAGCTGGTCGTATGCATTAAACAGGAGTTGCTTGAAAGTACTACCGTTGGTGCGCCGTGTGCTTATTTTAATGAAAGCGTAACATAGTAAAAGAGAAACACAGAGATTGAAATTGAGAAAAAACCATAAGAAGAAAATCGATTCCATTGTTTATGCAACTGTTGCGTCTATTTGTGGTATCTAATATTTAATATTTAAACTGATAATTTCTAACTCTATATTTTTACATTTATTAATAGAGTGGTTTAACTGATATCTTACTTCCTCAACTGTTTTATATTTAAAAAATCGGCACGCAGCAAATCTGTTATATTAGTGAACTTTTACAAGAATTGTACACTATTATTATACGGCTTATTACAAAAATTAATACTTTAAACTTACACCGACCTTGAAGATCGATTTTAGAGGTCCTAGTACGCGCACATTTGAAGAATTCTTTCGAAAGTGTTACCATCGATATCTCTCTATTATCAAAAAAAAATGTGTTCTACTCCTTTTGAGAGTTTGCTTCGGCTTTCCAATAACCATACACCTGTAAGGAGTGCCAAAATAACCCGGCCTAAAGCGCCATGGATTACTCCTACTATTAAAAAAACGATGTCCTTGAGAGACAGGGCTCTATGTCGTTGCAGTTGCAGAGTCACTGGATATATATATATATATATATATATATATATATATATATATATATATATATATATATATATATATATATATATATATATATTATCTATTTAAACAACACACCACGAGGGCTTAGAGCCTAAATACTATCGTACCGTGGGTGTCGAGAAGGAGGAAAGAAGCAACTTGTTTATTCTGGACTTCAAGGCTTGGAGGTTCGGAGGAGAAGGAAAAACATGTGCTGGCAAGGAATTTCACTACTTGGAAGTCATCGGGACAAAAGATCGGGCATAACAAGATATTCTATGTCTGGTGACCTGGACAGTAAAAGGGTGCATTCGCTCTGTTCCCCTGGTAGATCTGTTGGGGGCAGCAGGTGGAGAAACTATCGAAGAAAGCTCATCTGAACAGCGGCCGTGTAGATATCTATAAAAGAGAGGGAGGTCACCAACGGCACGTCGGTTGGCAAGAGATGGCAACCTTTGGGTGAGGGTAGGGTCACCAATGAGACGTATAATTTCTTCTGAATGGAGACCAGGATAGCGAGTGTAGAAGCGGCAGCGGCACCCCAGATGTGGGCGCAGTATTCGAGGTTTGGCCTTCTTTGTGAAGTATATAAGGTATAGAGATTAGCTGGTGAAAAGTATTTGCGAGCCCGGAAGAGGAAACCTAATTTCTTAGCAGCCGCTTCTGCAATTGATGTGACATGTTTGTGCCAATTGAGATCTGGATCCACAGAAATGCCAACAAGTGAAAAGGACTCATTTCTTTGAATAACTTAGTTGTTCATTGTGATGGGTCTAGGGCTGGTGTATCTCTTATGAGATAGAAAGCAAGACTGAGATCTGGCGGAGTTGAATTGTACAAGATTTCTAATTCCCCAGTCCAATATTTTTTGGAGATTCACAGAGACAGAACCATCCATGAGTCGGCGATCCTCATCTAATATTATAAAGAACTTCGAAATCTGACAAGAAATGCCATAGTTAAGAAAAAAGGCGTATATATCCTTTGCTGCTAGACGTTTAGATAATAATAAACGGTTCTTGAAGGAGCTCAGGAGTATGAGCATATGTAGGAATAGTAAGCCTAGATTGCTTGAATTTTTGAGAGATACATGTAAGATAAACAACATTTTGTTCATGCGTCGCAGACTGACCTACAACTGAATGAAAGTGTAGTGCAGTCATACAGTGGATCAACTCTGCCGCACGTTGGATCGTTGGAGATAAAAAAAACGACCAATGAAGAAGTATATAACGGGTTAGTGTCTGTAAAATCTGGAGCTGTTGGTGTTGATAGTATAAGTGTCGTAATGCTTCTATATTTGTGTCCCACTCTTTTGCCATATATCTGCCATATCTTCAATTGTTGCATTACCAACCATGTTTTTCCATAAATATGGAAACATGCGTACAGTTGTCTCTGTACCTAAAGTTGATAGGCCTGTAGATTATAACTCCTTCCGGCCTATAAGCATTCTTTGTGTCTTGGCCAAGGTCTTTAAAAAAATTATTCTCTCTCAGATAAATACTCATCTGCAGGAACATAACTTGTACCCACCCATTCAATCAGGATTTAGAGATAGGCATAGTTGTACCACTGCTTTGCTGAAGGTAACCGATGATATACTTAATTCTATAGACAATAAAAGGGCAATCGCCTCAATACTTTTAGACTTAACTAAAGCGTTCGATAGGCTCAAGCATAGGCTGCTTCTTGCAATCTTGCACCATGCTGGCTTTTCTGCGTCTGCAATCCAGCTTATTAGTAATTATTTGCAAGATAGGAAGCATGCAGTAAAGATTAGGAGTGCTATTTCCAGTATTATTGGTCTTCTAAATGGTGTTCCTCAGATACCCGTTCTGGGACCTTTATTGTTTAACTTATATACACTTGAGTTTCACAAACAGCTGCAATATTGTTCTTCTTCTCTTCAGTATCATTTCTATGCGGATGACGCGCAGGTCTATTTTTCATTCCTGGGGGAGAACATGGTGTCTGCGATGGCAAAAATCAACAGCGATCTTATCCGGCTAATGGGCACTATAAATAAATTTTGGTTAAGTGTAAATGAAACCAAATCAAAGTTATTACTGTTTGGGAGCAAAAGCACTCTAGCACGCATAAGCGGACTCGTGGATGTTAGAGTTAACAATACTGGGTTAAAACCATTGGCTAGTGCAGTCAACTTGGGACTTCTTATGGACAACAGGATGAGATATAGGAAGCACGTATACCAGCTTATACGTAGGGCTTTTTGCGGCTTGAAGCTAATATATACTAGTAGGCACCTGTTGGACAGGAAAAGCAATTCTATGCGAGGCTCTTGTGCTGTTTCATCTAAACTTTGCCAGCCTAGTTTTCTCGCATGCTTTGACTGGGGCTGACTTAACAAGACTCCAGATTATTTAGAATAGCTGTGTTCGATTAATATATAGTTTGAGAAAACCACTTATACACATGGTTATCATAGGCTCCTCCTCAACCCAATATTCCGTAGCTTATCTGTTACTGAATCAGTGAATAGTAGACGGTCATCATGTGCCTCACATCTAGGTAAGCTTTCAGGTGTCTAAATTTCAAAAGTGATCCTCGTAGTTTATTAGCCAAACTGTATATCTACGTTCCACCTCATATCTCGCTCATCAATGTTTTTCCAGCGCTGCGTAGGGAAAAAGTAGGAAGAAGTAACTTTTTAAGATATATAATAGTTTCCCGTTACTTTAAAAATAACAGCCTATACGAGCGTATATCTAGGCAGTAGAAAAGGAATCTACACCATCCAGTAGGTACTTCAGGCTACTTAATATATGTCACAGCGCCAGAGATCACGTAGTAATAACTTCCACAGAATATTAATCATATTATCTATGGTATTTTTAAATTGTTGTCCCAAACATGACATGATAATATTTAACAATACATGCAATGCCATTATATTGCCAATTATTATATTTCTTTTATCGTTTTTATGAAGAAACCTCAATACGTTCTACTGAACTACTATTTTATAATTGTGCGCTCAACATGGTCAGGTGGTACGTTTAGGTATTTTAACTTTGAGACGAATATGAAGAAGGAATTCATATAGAGAAATACATCTCGTAAATGATAGACTAAATAGGATGTGATATACAGTGAATAAATGTTAGTTTGTCAAATGATTAGTAGGCCAGGGCCGAAGCCTTTGAAAATGGTAAAAAGTGAAAAAAAATTAGAAGATGACACGCATTCGAAAAGGAAGGAAATTAAAAAAATGAGAGGAAAAATAGATTACGGGCGATTTTAGGTCGGCAAGTGGAAGGGGGTGGACTTTTAAGGGTGGAAAACGGTTTATCACGAGTTCCGGCAAAACTACAATTCCTATCGAAAAAATTTAAATCGTAAAGTTGTAGGTAATAAAAAGGTCTACAACATTTGTGTTTACATTTTTTTCACATAACCTCAAACTATCTGCGAAAAATCAAAATAACCGACTTTTTCGTTTTTTATTTTTCTCTCCTACAAAAAAAAATTTCACGAAATTTGGTGGAAACTGTTAAGGCCCAAACACGCTGTAATGTTTTCGATTAAAAATATTTGTTTTTTGTCCTTATTTTGATTTTATATCGAAAAAGTAACCTCATTTTCAATCGAAAATTCTCACGTCAAAAAAGTTGATTTTTAAAAAAAGGCGTGTGCTTTGTGTTCTCTGAAACCTCTACTTTGTGACGGTCTACAAAAAAATATACATTACTATGGAAAGTTTTCTCAGAAAATGCAAAAAACTAAAACTCGATTTCGAAATTGTTTTTTATTCATTGTTTAAAATTTTGCGCTATTTATTGAAATTTACACTTTAATTTTACGAAAAAAGTAAGATTCCATGTTGTGTTGATAAACTAAGAAATTGAAAATCGATATATATATATATATATATATATATATATAACTATAATTAATAACCAGATAACTTAATAAACTTAATAGTTTATATCTACAATATTTTGTGGAAGTTGTAGGAAACTTTTAAATTATATGTGTAGGTGCCTATTTATTGCCATTCTAAGAAAAATTCTATACCTGAATGGCTTACGGGAAATTTTAGCCCATCACATGGTATGTCAGAGAGAAGTGGGGAAGGGGCTGGGAAGTATCAATAAACTTCGTTATTTTAAATGAAATATGCTACTTTTTAACAGAATTTTGAATTTTACTTGTAATTTAAGGTAGACTTTTACTGGCATACTATGTGTCTAAAATTAACCATTTTTGAAATATTTCGTTTTTTTCTCAAATTTTTGCAGAATCATAGTTGTACTTTATACCTGATAACTTGAAGGAAAAATAAGCTACAAGATTCATCTTTTGCAGGAAACACACCAGTATGTGTACCTTCATCACACGTATTACAGTTTTGCGTTGCAATATACAGGGTGATAGCAATTGACTTGGCATCTTGACAAAATTCAACTGATCAAAACTTGCGTTTTTTAAATGGGACAGCGTGTAGTTTTACAAACTTGTAACAATAGTAGCCTTTGGATTTTAATTTGTAGAACTTCGGTGGTTCAGGAGTAAGAACGTGTGCCTCTGAACTGAAGGGTACTGGGTTCGATCCCAGGGTACTCCTTTCACTTTTTCAGTACAAACTGTAACATTAACATCAACCCAGGTTCTGGGATTGTATTTGAACAAGTTGAATGTCTGCACGTTCCGCCCTTCGGGGGGGGGGGGGGGGTGGATCGTAAAGTCGTCGGTCCCGTGTCCATGCGATGTTGGGCACGTTAAAGATCCCTACCCTCCTTACAGAAAGGCAGGGATTCGGCAAAATTTCCAGGATAGCGAGGTGAAACTGCTCCCTGGCGTCGGTGATTGGCCATAGTATCGGAAATAGGTCGACGTTAAAAAAAATTGTCAACTAAGTGCATTGCATCCTAAAAGTGCACGCGGTGAAGCTTGTTATCAAAATTACAAAATAGTCCTTTAATAGTGATAAAATGGCCAATTTAGGGTATTCAAACTATTATTTTATGGAGCTATTAATTATGTATGGTGAATGTCATCGAATAATTGGTCGCACATGTCGTGTTTTCGCCGAAAAGTATTTAGATATACCGAAGCCTACTCCGGACACAGTAAAGAGATTGTTGAATAATTGTTCAAGTTACGGGAGGTTTATCCCTAAAGAAGAGAAACCAAGGCCTAGTGTTGATAATAAGGTAAACGAATATGACCAACTGTCTTGACAATAGTTGGTTCTTGTGACGTAAGGATTTTAATCCGGCCAAAAGTGGCTATTGAACAATCCTTTTTTGGATTATTATCATTATCAACACTTCTCTTTGGTTTCTCCTTTTGGAGATAAAACTCGCGTAACTTGAACAATGCTTCATAATAATCTCTTTACTGTGTCCGGACTAGGCTTCGGTCTATCTGGATACTTTTAGGAGAAAGCACCACATGTGCGACCATTTATTCGATGACATTCGCCACAAATAATCAATATCTCCATAAAATCATAGATTTATACCCTAAATTGGCCATTTTTATTACGATTAAGGCCCTATTTTGTAATTTCGATAACAAACTGTACCGCGTGCACTTCTAGTATGCAAACATCACTTGGTTGAGAAATTAAATTCCAAAGGCTACTATTGTTACAAGTTTGCAACCCTGATTCGAATAAATATGTATTTATCTCCAAAATGGTTAGATTTAGGTATAGGGAATGCTAATCTAAATCGAAAGAGATTCGAAATGCCAATTAGTCTAGTTAATAAAATATAGAGTGTCCTATTTTAAAAACGCAAGTTTTGATCAGTCGAATTTTGTCAAGTTGCCAAATCAATTTCGATCACCTGGTATGTTGCAACGCAAAACTGTAATACGTGTAGTGAAGGCACACATACTGGTGTGTTGTGTGCAAAAGATGAATCTTGCAGCTTATTTTTTGTTGCAGTTATCAGGTATAAGGTGCAACTATGATTCTAAAAAATTTTTAGAAAAAAAAGAAATATTTTGAAAATGGTTAGTTTTAGATACATAGTATGCTAGTAAAAGTCTACCTTAAATTACGAGTAAAATTCAAAAGTCTATTAAAAAGTGGCATATTGCACTTAAAATAACGAAGTTGATGGACACTTCCGGTAGAACCTGAAGTGTCACGTAAGCATAAATATTTTAGTGTAATTGGGATTGACCGAAAACGTAGGAATCGAAATTTTCCTAATTAAAATCGGTTCGGTTATTGAGAAGCTCCTAACAGAAACTATTGGCGCCTCACCCTGTGTATGTGTAATCATTCAAACGGACATTGTATATGGGATCTAGGGGCCCCAATTCGCGCTCGTTTGAAGAAATTTTCCGAAATTCTCACCATGGATGCCTCTCTATTAGTGAATTTTCTTAATGAAAATTCACTAAAGAAACACACAAGACAAAGAATATCGTAATTGGTTTGGTTTGCGTGAGAGAAGCTGACCTCTCTCAATAAGTAACCTATAAACCTATATGTAATATATTATGAGGCCCGTATGACTCTGCAGACGCGAGGCTTATTATTTTCATTTTATTTATTACACCTCACCTAGCTGTATTACAAAAAGTAGCAACTATTATATACTACAGGTGTGTCCATAGATGCGTCCAGTGAACTGGCTGGGCTCTTATTGTGATCATATTGCAAAATCATTGCATTAGCTTGATTTCATAAAGTCCATTGATTTTAGGGAATTCATATTAGGCAACTATTTCCAACTAAACGGTCACGATACAAAAAAAAAATTATTAGATATCATTGGCAGCTTATTAAAAAACTCGGGACGCAGCAAGTGCGTTATTGAAGTGAATTCTTATTAAATGCTTTAAATTTAAATAACTCAATTTTCTATAAACTTAGAGAGTTTAATTTTAATATGTAGTAAGGTCTTTCCTAAGGCAAGATATCCACAAAATTTAATTAAAATAACTTTGCAATTTTCGGAGAAAAAAATCTTTTTCGAAATAAAATTTGAAATTTGAATAACTCAATTTTCTCTAAACTTAGAAAGTTGAATTTTGGTACGTAGTAATATCTCTCCTGAGGCAACATATATAGTAACTTTAATTAAAAGATCGTTGTTACTTTCGGAGAAAAAAATTTTTTTTGAAAGAAAACTCAAATTTTTTCCGGAAAACCCCGTCCGATTTTTCTGGATAACTAACTTATCCAAGCCATTAATAAAAGAAAGGCACTCGCCAAGTTTCATCGAAATCGGTTAATTATTTTAGAGTCATCAGACGGATACACATATATATATATATATATATATATATATATATATATATATATATATATATATATATATATATATATATATGTGTGTGTGTGTGTGTGTGTGTCCGGCTGATAACTCTAAAATAATTAACCGATTTCGATGAAACTTGGCGAGTGCCTTTATATATATATATATATATATATATATATATATATATATATATATATATATATATATATATATATATATATATATATATATATATATATATATATAAACATATAAAAATTAAACCTATTTACAAATGAACTTTAATAAGATATTATGCTATGACAATACATCTCTCAAGCAGTGGAGATTTCTCCTAGTGAGCTAAGTGTACGCCGCGCGCCCTAAAATATAATCAAAATGTGCACAGTTATATATGTTTTATTTATTTTTCCCTTAGTCTTAATACACTACATATTTTATGACAATCGATTTAATTTACTTATTTGATTTCATAAATAGTCGGTTAATAGTGACTTGGAATGAAGTAGATACCACGTCTTTTAACATGTTCAGAGAATATGAGAAGATCAAAGCAACTGGGAATGATTTCGGTCAGTCCCCCACGCACGTGTTTAACATAGTGAGGCAAATACCATTGATTTTAACACTGCAGTGAGCTATAAAAATTTGATTAACTCAGTTTTCTATAATCTTAGAAAGTTTAATTTTGGTATGTAGTAAGGTATTTCCTAGGACAAGATATCCACCAAATGTCATTAAAATAACTTTGTAATTTTTGGAGAAAAAAAAAAGTTTCAAAAGAAAACTTAAAATTTGAATAACTCAATTTTCTCTAAACCTAGACAGTTGAATTTTGGTATGCAGTACAACCTGAGGCAACATATATACTAAATTTCATTAAAACAGCTTTGTTATTTTCGAAAGAAAACTCAAAATTTTCTCGGAAAACCCCGTCCGATTTTTCTGACTAACAAACTTGTCCAAGCCAATAATAAAAGAAAGGCACTGCCAAGTTTCATCGAAATCGGTTAATTATTTTTTGAGTTAGCGGTTGGATACACACACACACACACACATATATATATATATATATATATATATATATATATATATATATATATATATATATATATATATATATATATATATATATATATATATATATATATATATATATATATATATATATATATATATATATATATATATATATATATATATATATATATATATATATATATTAATTGAAACTGACCCCGGATATGGGTTCTAGGGGTCCTAGTTCGCACTCATTTGAAAGAATTTTTGCAAAGTCTCACCATCGATACCTCTCTATTATTGAATTTTTTTAAATAAAAATTCACTAAAAACTATTGGCCTACTAATTCATGATTCTTGAGTTCTAATTTTCATTATATGCATATATATTCTTTAAAAGCTCGTATACGACGTTTTAATACTAAAAAAATTCTGGGTGGAGCAAGGGCGTTATGGTTGCCAATTTTTATAAAAGCGATCAAATAAAAAAAACAATAAATTTATCTCCTAAAATAATAAAGTACTTCCTCGAAATGCTACAAATTGTTTCCCTTAAGAGAATTTTCTTACAAACCTCAATTATTTTTTCCATGTTGAGATGAGTTTTAAAATCTTGTGGAACAAATATATTAAAGTAGTAGTGGATTTCGCTTTTCAGTACCTACTGTAAAATAAACATCAACCGAGGCTGTGGCATTGTGTTTGAGCAAGTTGAATGTCTGCAGGTGCCGCCATTCGGAGGAGCCGCAAAGTCGGTGTGGTGTAGCATGCGATGTTGGGCACGTCAAAGATCCTTACCCTTCTGATAAAAAGGCAAAAGTTTGGCGAAATTTCCAGGATACTGAGGTTCAACTGCTCCCTGGCGTCGGTGATTGGCCATAGTCGCAGCAACAGACCGATGTAAAAAAAATACTCTATAATATAATAAGCAGGTTTTTCCTGTCTAATAAAAGATTCGTATAAACAATATCCGGATAATGACGAGAAATCAGCTTGTAATAATAAAACTTTTTTTTTTAATTTCAACAACCCACCACAAGGGCTCACAGCCTAAATACTATCGTACCGTGGGTGTCGACAAGGAGGAAAGATGCAACTTGTTAATTCTGGATTTGAAGGTTTGGAGGTTCGAAGGAGGAGGAAAAACAGGTGCCGGCAAGGAATTCCAAAACTTGGAAGTACTCGGGCATAACAAGATGTTTTATGTCTGGTGATCTGGACAGTAAAAGGGTGCATTCTCTCTGTTCCCCTGGTAGATCTGTTGATCATATTTTCTAGCATCTTAGTTGCAATTCGGGAATTAAGATCAGGTGCCCCATCTTGCTGCATACTCCCCCTGGTGGCCAAGTCCATGTCATCTAGAAGATATTCCAGTACGGGCATGATTAATTTCATATATCGCTCGGCTGTCAGGTGGCTCTGATAGAAAATTGGGCCAATTACTCTGGAGCGCATAAGACCACACCAAACATTGATGCTGAACCTCCTTTGTGGGTGGTGAGCCTTGCTCAACTTGAGATTTTCTCAGCTCCAGTAGTGGTTATTTCTTCTATTAAACATGCCCGCATTTGAAAAGCTTGCTTCATCACTCCACAGAACCGATCCCATTAATTTTGGGTCGTATCTAACTTTGTTTACAACCCATTGACAAAATTGAAAACGTCTGTCGCTATCGCCATAATAAAGTGTCTGTGTCAATTGGTATTTGTATGGTAAATATTTGTGTTCCTTAAGAATGTTATGTATAATACCTAAAGATGAACCACTTTCATTGGATAAATCTCTTACCGAATTTTCTTTGTGGGCCTCAAAATATGCTAGTACATCAATTTCAGTCTGTTCGTCCACAATAAATCTTTTAGGTGTTCTCTTCTTGCCAATTCATTGGATCGAAATTTTCTGTACAGTTGCAGAAAGTAACGTCCGTCTGGCAGATCTCGTCCAGGAAATAAATTCGCATAACGTTCTAAAGCTCTTTGACTATTTTTACTATATATTATGTAGCATTCAAACATCACATTTTTCTGAATGCATGAATAGCATTTTTAAAATATTTACACAACACTTTTGACAATCTGTTGTTGCTCTGTCGAACAATCTAAACGTTTTGGTTCGAATTCATGGCTACCTTATTTGAATTCATAAATTTTACGATGTCTCCTTTATTTTCGACTTTAGGTCCTTTAGACATTGAAAGTAATTTGTTCAGAATTAGATTATTTATTGAATGTCGGTAAGATATATGGGGTGTTCCATTAGAAAAAAACATGTTTCTGTCAATCTCCCGAAAACTCGATGGTTTTTTTGTTTAGCTCATCATAATCAGCGCGCAAAAAAATACACAAGTTTGCTAATTTAACCGATCACGTAGCTCCAATAATAACTAAGTTAGCAATAGTGCCGACTTAATTTTGAATAGCTTGTATGTGTTTCTTTTTAATTTCAGAGTTTTATGGGGTATATAACTGATAATACTGAGACACATTTATTTACTTTACTTTCAGCAATATCACCCTGGGTGGTCCACTGGTAAGGTCGTGTGACTCTGGATCCAAGTGTCCTGGATTCGATTCCCATGAAAAGCGTCAAATTTTAGTTTACGGGCACTAGTGGTATAATGTATAATTTTGACCACTACTAAATGAGTATGAGTATGAGCCGGCCACCGTTGCTTAAATGGAGTTAAACAATGTATGGCTGAATATTTTATTATATAGGGTGGCGCATTGAAAACGAAAGAAACCGATTTACGTCCAGAGAAACGCTAAAACACGTCAATTTTAATACTGAGGGGGACAAGTTTTGACATAAAACTCAACTTTGTCACATCAACCCCTTAAGGGTGGTGATAACGACCCTTATATTTTAAATACGGAACATGGGTCGAGTGTTACATCATTTGAAAGCTCTTTCTTTTCTGAATTCAGCACACAAATTTTTTTGGAAGCTTTATCAACTCGTTTAAAAATTATTCACAGTTGAAGATGCAAAAACGCATTTCACTCATTCCGATAAGAAATGTGCTGATAGTCAATGTTTTGTTGGTTTGTAAACAAAAAAATTGACTATCAGAAGATTTCTTATCGGAATGAGAGAACCGCGGCTTATCATTTCAGTTTATCGGTTGGTTTGATACTTGATAGTACTACCTAAAACCAATTTCACAGTAATGTATTCTGTAGAAGAAAGAGTTGAAATAATTACTCTTTTTTTCAAAAACGATGACTGTGCCAACCGTACCGCAAATTTGTTTAATGAACAACATCCGAACAGACATATTAACAGAAAATACATTTTGGAGTTAGTTGCAAAGTTTCGACAAAGTGGTTCAGTAGCCAACAGAAAACGGGATCCTGAACGTGAATTTCCGGTTAGAAATGAGACAACTTAGATTGAAGTTATAGGACAAATTGCTGCAGACCCAACTTTGAGCAGGAGCAAATTGGCCACTGTTTCAAACATCAAAAGAATAACTATTCAACGAATATTGAAGCGTCATAAATTTCACCCGTATAAAATTCATCTTGTACAACAACTTAATTAAGATGATTTTGATCGGCGGCTGGAGTTTTGTGAAGTTATAGCTGATAACGGGAACTCTCTGTTCAATATCTGTTTTTCAGACGAGTGTACGTCTTTATTAAACTCTACAGTCAATCGTCATGAGTGTCGTTATTTAGCAGATAATAATCCAAGAAATTTTCACGAAGTCCACAATCAAACTCCACAGAAATTGAATGTCTGGACTGGCATTTTTGGAGACCGTTTAATCGGACAATTTTTCTTGATGGCAATTTGACTGGCGAAATGTATTTGGAGTTACTAGAAGATATCGTTTACCCTCTACTAATTGACATTGTTAAAATGACGATCGCTATCAAGAAAATCAATTAGTGTTTCAACAAGATGGAGCTCATCTGCATTTTACACAACGTGTTAGCGAGTTTTTGAACAGAGAGTTTCCAGAGCAATGGATTGGAGGTAGAGGTGCTATTGAGTGGCCCCTAGATCACCGGATTTAACTCCTTTAGACTTATTTCTATGGGGCCATTTAAAGAGTAGAATTTTCTCAACAGAACCGGAGTCTCTGGAAGAATTACGACGGCGCATTGTTGAAGAATGCCGTCTAATAACTCCACAAATGCTCCAGAATGTCAGAGCTCGTTTTGAACTAAATTTGTACTTTTGTATGGAAGCTGGTGGTCAACAATTTGAACACTTACTTAACTGAATAAACATTTTTGAACGTTTGGTTTTGGTTTTTAGTTTTTTTTTAACGAAAAATTGACTAATTAGTGCATTTATTATCACAATGAATGAAATACGTTCTTGCAACTCCAACTGAGAATAATTTTTAAACGAGTTGATAAAACTTTCAAAAAAATTAGTGCTCTAAATTCAGAAAAGAAAGAGCTTTCAAATGATGTAAAACTCGACCCATGTTCCCTATTTAAAATATAAGGGTTGTTATCACCACCCTTAAGGGTTTGATGTGACAAAGTTGAGTTTTATGTCAAAACATGTCCCCCTCAATATTAAAATTGACGTATGTCAGCGTTTCTTTAAAAAACATTTCCTCTGGACGCAGATCGGTCTGTTTCGTTTTCAATGCGTCACCTTATATATATATATATATATATATATATATATATATATATATATATATATATATATATATATATATATATATATATATATATGTATGTATCCAACCGATAACTCAAAAAACAATTAACCTATTTCGATGAAACTCGGCAACTGCCTTTCTTTTATTAATGAGTTGGAAGAGTTCGTGTAGCCAAGAAAATCGGGCAAGGTTTTCCGAAAAAAAAATTGAGTTTTATTTCGAAAAAAAAATTTTTCTCCGAAGAATACAAATTTATTTTAATGAAATTTGGTTAATACGTTGCCTTCGAAAAGGCCTTATTACATGCCAAAATTCAACTTTCTAAGTTTATAGAAAATTGAGTTTTTCAAACTTTGAGTTTTCTTTCGAAAAATTTTTTTTCTCCGAAATTTATAAAGCTGTTTTAACGACAATACGGCGGATATGTTTCCTGGGGAAAAGCCTTACTACATACTAAAACTCAACTTTCTAAGTGTATCGAAAATTGAGTTATCCAAGTTTGAAACATTTAATGAAAATTCACTACCATAACGCACTTACTGCGCCCCGAATTTTTTTGTTATTTTCTAATATTTGTATGGAAATTCGCTACCACATCGCACTTGCTGCGTTCAGAAGTTTTTATGCTCATTTCGTAACAAGCATTTAATTAGAAAATCGACGTTTTGACTGTATTTAATTTAGAACTAATTAAATAACGAAAACTACGCAATCCACACGGACATAGCTGTAGGCAAACGCTAGTATTAAAACATGATTTGATTTTGTACGTCTACTTAGTAAATAAGCTTTATATATACATTTATTTTCAGTATGATGTTAATACCTTCTTAGAACACCATCGGTACCTGCATATCGTGCGCATTTTCAAGGTCGAGGTCATCTACCGACCTACCTGTCATTATATTCGCGCTACTACATTGTTTTTATTGACTCTTAAATGCATAGTTGCTGCCCTTATCTCTCGGTGACACGTCTGGAAAAATTAGATTACTGGAATGGTTATGAATCGCTAGTTAATCTAATAATCTGCTGGTATCCACAACCAGGTGTCTTGCTAACCTATAATGAATGATTAATAGGTTGGTGATAAATAATATATATTACACTACAAGAATACCCAAACCAAGAAAAAATATTTGCTAATTACAAATTTTTTTAGTTCACTAAATAAAAAATAACAATTCCAAATATTTTTTCATAGCATGTCTATTCTATAAACAGATAAAGGTTCTTCAACTCAAGACGCAATATAAGGATTTGCATATAAATTTTTAAATGCTCGAATATTGTCTTTTTAGTGAATTTTCAATATGAAAATTTACTAATAGAGAGGTATCGAATGTGCGACTTTCGGAAATTTTCTCCAAATGAGCGCGAATTAGGTCGCCTGGAACCCTTATACAATGCCCGTCTGATACCTTTTTTTATTATTCCAACAACACACCACGGAGGCTCACAGCCTAAATACTATCGTACCGTGGGTGTCGACAAGTAGGAAAGAGGCAACTTGTTAATTCTGGACTTGAAGGTTTGGAGGTTCGGAGGAGAAGGAAAAACATGTGCCGGCAAGGAATTCCACAACTTGGAAGTCCTCAGGACATAAGAGCGGGCATAACAAGATGTTCTATGTCTGGTGACCTGGACAGTAAAAGGGTGTATTTACTCTATTCCCCTGGTAGATCTCTTGGCGGCAGCAGGTGGAGGAACTATGGAAGAAAGCTCCTCTGAACAGTGCCCGTAGAGATATCTATAGAAGAGGGAGATAAGTCACCAACGGCACGTCGGTGGGCAAGTGATGGCAGCCTGTGGGTGAGTAAGGCCACCTATGAGACGTATAGCTCTCTTCCGAATGGAGTCCAGGACAGCGAGTGTATAAGCGACAGCGGCACCCCAGATGTGGGAGCAGTATTCGAGGTTTGGCCTTATCTGTGAAGTATATAAGGTATAGAGATTAGCTGGTGAAAAGTATTAGCGAGCCCGGAAGAGGAAACTGAATTTCTTAGCAGCCGTTTCTGCAACTGATGTAACATGTTGGTGCCAATTGAAATTTCGATCCACAGAAATGCCAACAATTGAAAAGGACTCATTACTTTGAATAACTTGGTTGTTCATTGTGATGGGTCAAGGGCTGGTGTATCTCTTATGAGAAAGAAAGCAAGACTTAGTTTTGGTGGGATTGAATTTTACAAGATTTCTACTTCCACAGTCTAATATTCTTTGGAGATCCACGGAGACAGAACCATCCATGAGTCTACGATACTCATCTAGTTGGGCTAAAGAGACAGGCTTAGAATATTTTATATTTGAGTGGAGGGTGCTGTCGTCCGCGTAACTGTGAACTGGGTTGGATGTGTCAGAGAGTAGGTCATTGATGTGGAGAAGAAATAAAGTAGGGGCTAAAGCTAAACCTTGAAGAACTCCTGCATTAATTAAATACAGTTTAGAGGAATAGTTATCCACGACAACAGAAATGCTCCGGTTAGAAAGGAGATTTGCTGTCCAGGTACAGAGTTTTGGTGCTGGCCATAGGCAGAAAATCTATTAAGCAACGCTGCGTGCCTGACCTGGTCGAATGATTTGGATATGTCTAGAGAAACAATCTGAGATTCGCCGTGTAGTTCCATAGACTTGTTCCAAGAATAGGTAACAAAGGAAAGGAGGTCGGCAGTTGATCTGCGCTGACGGAATCCATACTGCCTGTCGTGGATTAGGCTGTGTTTTTCAAAAAATTTTGGTAATTCAAGTTTATATATGTTTCCATCACTTTAGTGGTAGGCCATAGGCCGGGAGTTAATTAAGCAGCGCTGCGTGCCAGACCTGGTCGAATGCTTTGGATATATCTAGAGCGACAATCTGAGATTCACCGTGTAGTTCCATAGACTTGTTCCAAGAATGGGTGACAAAGGAAAGAAGGTCGGCAGTTGATCTGCGCTGACGGAATCCATACTGCCTATCGTGGATTAGACTTGTTTTTCAAGAAAACTTAGTAATTCTGTGTATGTATACTTTTCCATCGCTTTGGAGACAATTGAAAGGAGAGAAATAGACCTGTAGTTGCTAGGAAGCGCTTTGGACCTTTCTTGGGGACGGGTTGTAGTCGAGCAGTTTTCCAGTTACTAGGGAATATGCCTCTATTGTAATATGTCTGAAACAGACCAGTCAGGACAGGAGCAAGTTCTGGTGCGAATTTTTGAGAGCAATTGCTGGGATCTCGTCAAGGCCAGATGCTTTCCTGGTATTAAGAGAAGAGAGCATCTTTCGTACCTTTTTAGTTTAAAAAATGATATGCGTCATTTTGGAGGTTGAACATTTGGAGGTGAGTTGAGAGTAGAATTGCCAGCGAAGAACGAGGCAAAAAGTTCAGCCTTGACCAGGGCGGTAGAAACAATTTCATCCCATGAGACAAGACGTGGGAACGTGCCCTTGCAGAAATTATTCCCAATAGATTGGAGGTGGGTTGAGAGTAGAATTGCCGCGAACAACGAGGCAAAATGTTTACCCTTACCCAGGGCGGTAGAAACAATTTCATGCCCTGAGACAAGAGGTGGGAATGTGCTCTTGCAGAAATTATTCCCAATAGATTTAGCAAGAGTCCAGAAGGGTTTGCTGCCGTTGAAGCTTAAGAGGACTTTGATTTTGATGTGGTTATTAAACGATTTTTTTGCCTCAGAAGGGACATAGCGGTTTCTTGCGTCGTTAAATGCTTGACGGTTTTCTGGATTGGGATTGTGTAGAAGCGTTTTGTGAGCATTGACCTTTTCAAGTCTGGCCTTGTCACAGGATTTAGAGAACCAGGGCTTTTGAGTGGCTGAAGAGGTTTTCTGTGTACGTGGAATAAATAATTCCATGCCAGCTTAGATAATTTTGGTGACGTTTTGTGAGATATCAGAGGGGTCAGGATGAGAGAGGCAGACAACGCCCATGAAAATGAGGAAAAGTAATCCCGCATTTCGTCCCAGTTTGAGGAGTTGTAGTGCCAAACGATACGTGGGTGTGATGACTTTGTGATCTCGGGTTTGCATTACGCAGGAAGCGGTGACAATGCCGTGGTCTGAGCGACGGGATTTGAGCTGTGTGTTGGGATGCGAGGAAAGTAAGTAGGTTGGTGAACCATATTCGCTAAATAAGTGCTGACTGCAAAGGCCTCCGCTGCTCTCCCTTGTGGATCGAGTTTTGAAGATCCTAGCCATACCTTATTATGAGCATTGAAGTCACCAAGAATAGTGACCTCGGAGGAAGGATATTCAGAAATCAGATGGTCGGTTTTTCAGAAAGGGAGTCAAAGAGCTGGACAAAGTTGTTGTCAGAAGGTGACCGGTAAATGCAACAGATGAATTTAGTTGCAGCCCTGAGAGATAGTTTTATCCATAGTATGTATTTTCTTGCAGCTTCTAAATTGGGGAGTCTGGTGCAGGGTAGATTGCTACGGACGTATGCGCACACGCCTCCATGCAATCTAAAGGAAGTAAGGAGCTTATACTTCGGGAAATTAGGGTGATTAGTGGCTGTTTTGTCACTGATTTGGGTTTCGGTGAGAAAGAGGAGTTGGGGGCCTATTAGCCTGGAGGAAATGGTGGACGGAGTTCAGGTTAGAATTTAGGCCACATATATTTGAGAAGGATATGTTAAATCTTGATTCTGGCGCCCCCTGTACCCCCTCCATTGGAGATCCGAAAGGAGGGGTATTTTACCTCCGAAATCTTGTGTACAAGGAGGAGCCATCATCATTTTTGCTTATAATGAAAAACGACTCATACACCAGAACCGGAAACGTCCGTTGGGCCCCTTGATGCATGGGGTGGTGCCTCCTCGGGCGTGAAAAAAATCCTTTACTATCACGTAAAGGAAAATTCCACTACCACCTGCTAGATGCTGTGTCCCTAGCCAGGTGCCGTTACAGGGTGCTACCGTGCGGGCCAGACGGACCCTGTTTTTTTAACGTGGTTGTTACTCCACCGCCTCCTCCTTTCTCACCCGGGCTTGGGACCGGCGATGGCGGAGTAAAATTTTTAAGGAACTTATCATACAAAGAATCATTGACTTAAATTATCTCTTATTTATTTTTATTATCAATATGGGCTTATTCAACTGTTTATTTCGAAATTTGTAACCTTATATCTTCAGAAAAGTGACTGAAAATGTCGGCCGTATAATTGCTTACTGGAAAGTTTCGAAACCAACCAGATATCAATATATCCTCGTATATATTAATTGGGAATATTTCAGTGTTGTTGGTGCTCGTAACTTACGATCCTCATACTCCCAGAAAAATGCATCTAGTTGACAATTTAAAAGAGATCAAATAAGGATTAAAAACAAATATCATTTTGTATTGAATTACTAACGTAATTTCTACATTTGAGACAGGTATAAGTAATAAATACGTTTTATTTACTACGTCCTATATATTTTATACAACTGCAGGTCGAAAAGGCTGTAAAACATCTCGGGCGTGATCTCGTTCCATAATGAAATCGTCTCGTGGAGGTCTGGACATGGCAGTGTTTATTTCAAGACCTCCGGTGTTCACTTTCAAATGGTGCGGTCACCAAAATACCCAACATGAATACGTAAGTCAACATGTGAGTGAGCATGGCAGCCCATTACACTGCAGTCTACCAACTCGCTGCTTCTAAATTATGCTGACGTGCTTGCTGTAATAATGTTGTTGTGCACTAACAAATTATGTAGAATAGGTGCATGTAAGTTAATATAACTCTTAGAAGCTTTGCAACATATAGGGAATACTCGTATTTTAAATATTAAACAAGGTACATCTGTCTTTTCTAGTTAAACTGTCTTGTAAGAGGTGCTGTAGTGAGTGGCGATTACAATTGAAAAGGCAGTGTTAATACTTTCTGATCGTATTCAAGCCAAAGAAAAGTATAAAAAGTTCGAGACGCAGCAAGTGCGTTATGGTAGTGAATTTTCATAAAATGCTTCAAATTTGTATAACTTTCAAATTTCTATATTCTTAGAAAGTTCAATTTGGATGGTAGTAAGGTTTTTCCCAATGCAATATATACACCAAATTTAATTAAAATTCTTGTGTAATTTTCGGATAAAAAAATTTTTTTCGAAAGAAAACTCACAATTTTCCCGGAAAACCTTGTCCGATTTTCCTGGCCAACGAGCTCATCCAAGCCATTAATAAAAGAAAGGTACTTGCCGAGTTTTATCCAAATGGGTTAATTATTTTTTGAGTTATTTTATATATATATATATATATATATATATATATATATATATATATATATATATATATATATATATATATATATATATATATATATATATATACTTCTGCAATTTATGTGACATGTTGGTGCCAATTGAGATTTCGATCCACAGAAATGCCAACAAGTGAAAAGGACTCATTACTTTGAATAACTTGATTGTTCATTGTGATGGGTCTAGGGCTGGTGTATCTCTAATGAGATATAAAGCAAGACTGATATTTGGTGGAGTTGAATTGTGCAAGATTTCTACTTCCCCAGTCTAATATTTTTTGGAGATCCACAGAGACAGAACCCTCCATGAGTTTGCAATCCTCATCTAATTGGGCTAAAGAGACAGGCTTAGAATATTGTATATTTGAGTGGAGGGTGCTGTCATCCGCGTAACTGTAAACTGGCTTGGATGTGCTAGAGGAGGTCATTGATGTGGAGAAGAAACAAAGTAGGGGCTAAAGCTGAACTTTGAGTGACTCTCGCATTAATTGGATACAGTTTAGAGGAATGGCCATCCACGACAACAGAAATGCTCCGGTTGGAGAGGAAATTTGCTGTCCAGGTACAGAGTTTTGGTGATAGGCCATAGGCCGGAAATTGATTAAGCAGCGCTGCGAGCCAGACTCGTTCGAATGCTTTGGATATGTCTAGAGCGACAATCTGGGATTCACTGTGTATTTCCACAGACTTGTTCCAAGAATGGGTGACAAAGGAACGGAGGTCGGCACTTGATCTGCGCTGACGGAATCCATACTGCCTGTCGTGGATTAGATTGTGTTTTTCAAGAAATTTTAGTAATTCCATGTTTATATACGTTTCCATCACTTAAGAGACGTCTGAAAGGAACGAAATAGGCCTGTAGCTGCTAGGAAGTACTTTGGATCCTGTCTAGGGGACGGGTTGTACTCGAGCAGTTTTCCAGTTACTGGGGAATATGCCTCTAGTGTAAGAAATCTGCAACAGACGAGACAGGACAGGAGCAAGTTCTGGTGCGCATTTTTTGATGACAATTGCTGAGATCTCGTCAAGGCCAGAGGCTTTCCTAATATCAAGAGGAGAGAGCATTTTTCGTATCTTTTTAGTTTTGAAAATAATATCCGTCTTTTTATGCGCGACATTAGTGGTGGTGGTTGAACATTTGGAGGTGGGTTGAGAGTAGAATTGCCGGCGAGAGAGTAGAATTGCCGGCGAGAGAGTAGAATTGCCGGCGAATAACAAGGCAAAAAGTTCAGCCTTGCTCAGGGCGGTAGAAATAATTTCACCCCCTGAAATAAGACGTAGAAACGTGCTCTTGAAGAAATTATTCCCATTAGATTTAGCAAGAGTCCAGAAGGGTTTGCTGCCGTTGGAGCTTGAGAGGACTTTGTTTTTGATGTGGTTATTAAACGAGTTTTTTGCTTCGGAAAGGATGCGGACATAGCGGTTTCTTGCGTCGTTAAATGCGGTTTTCTTGACTGGGATTTTGTAGAAGCGTTTTGTGAGCTTTGTCCTTACAAGTCTGGACTTGTCACAGGATTTAGCAAACAGTATTTAGAAAACCAGCCAGAGTGGCTGAAGAGGTTTTCTGTGTACGTGGAATAAATAATTCCATTCCGGCTTGGATGATTTCAGTGACGTTTTGTGAGATATCAGAGGGGTCAGGATGAGAGAAGCAGAGAGAAGTCCATGGAAATGAGGAAAAGTAATTCCACATTTCGTCCCAGTTCGCGGTGTTGTAATGCCAAGCAATACGGGGGTGTGATGACTGTGTCACCTCGGGTTGCATTGCGCAGGAAGCAGTGACTATGCCGCGGTCTGAGCGTCCAAGGGGGGGGTGGTTTGATCATGGTGTCCTTTAATTGAAACAAAAAATCACAATGCTGTGGTGGTAGTAGTAGTAGTATATTTATTTACATTAATGATGCACTGTGTCATACAAAATACGCTTAAACCTGTGCTTGAATATAACACGTTTGCAAATAGTTCCTTGATAAAAATCCATTACAAATATAAACGCCAAGCTCCATCTGGTAATATCACTTTCGTATTACAGAATTTAACAGGACCTCACGGGATATTTGCGGACCTGTACATAATAAAAAAACGTTATATATTTATTTGATTTAATTTAAATTAACTATATCAAATCTGTAATCTGTCGTCTCAAAATATCCAGAACTACTTATATCTCCGTAGCCGTTTCTGTCCCAATTAGGAAATCCCTAGTTAATTGCAAGAAATTTAAGATAATATCTTAAACAGATCAAAGTGCCACATTTATGAGATAGACATCTTATCAAATCTTGCCAAATGATACTGTCACATTTTAATATTGTCCCATATTTTTATCTATTATCTGATGCAAGTAACGGCTTAAGAAGCTATTTCAACTCTCATCATTATCTGCTGGATATGTTTGTTTGTAAGACAAACATGATCTGTAAAAAATATCATTTCACACTTTTTTAGAACACTTTTAAATGAGCTAATAAATCGATATAATTTAGTTTGGTGTTATTAGTGAGACCATTATATACAAGCCGTGTTTTTTAAGTTGATGCCGTTTTGAAATTGGGTACCTGGAAGAAATACGGGGTGGGGCAACACTATGTAGCACCCCCCTAGTGGTGGGATAGAAATGTAAAAATGTATTAACACAGTATATATATATATATATATATATATATATATATATATATATATATATATATATATATATATATATATATATATATATATATATATATATATATATATATATATATATATATATTAAAATCTCGTGTCACAGTTTTAGTGTTTATACTCCTCCAAAACCGCTCTACCGATTTTGATGAAATTTTATATGTATATTCAGTAGGTCTGAGAACAGGTTTATAACTAATTTTTATACTACTTAGTGTTAAGGGTGGCTCACGCCAAAAAAATATTTTTCATTTTTCGGACAATTTTTTTTAAATTTTTGTATGTTGTGGCATTAAAAATACATTCAGTCCTTAATTGTCATCCTCCTACCACTAACCCCTACTTTTTATTAGCATTTTATATTTTTTAACCCCGGTCGATAGCTGATCAATTAATACTTGATCAACTATCCCCGCCAGGGGTCTACCGGTGTCACTTCTCACCCGGTAAACAGCACGGAGTAGGGATGGGAGCGTTCTCCTGTCTCTCTTGCAATAAGCTGTATCTCACTTCTTACACAATTTTCGGGAAAATTTCGGCCATTATTATTGTTTGTACATCGATCGCAGTAGTGACGTTTACAATTATCATTTTATCATTTAGGTGTAATTCTCAACTAAATTTATTATAAATTTGCAGTGCTGTAATAATTAATAACTGTTATTAATATTAAGAGTATTTCTACTGTATTATTCTAAAGGAAAAATATTGTGAAAGGTAGGTTAAATAATAAAAGATAAATAAACACATTAATACTATACCGTTTTTCATCATACGTTTACAAATATCATTTTACTATTTAAGTGTAATTCTCAAGTAAATTTATTATTAATCTGCAGGGCTGTCATTATTCATTCCTATTTTATAAATAATTGATACATTAAACTCATTGGATTTATCAGGCATACCACCGCATAATCTAGTACTCAAAGTTGGATCTCCGGTTATTTTGCTTCGTAATTTGAACCCACCACGGCTGTGCAACGGCACGCGATTAGTCGTTAAAAAAATTAATGAACAACGTTATCGAAGCCATTTTTTTAATGGAAAATTCCAGGGTGAAGGTTTATTACTTCCACGAATCCCTATTATACCAACAGATGTGCCAATTCAATTTAAACGCATTCAGTTCCTCATTAGATTGGCATTTGCAATGACTATTAATAAGACTCAAGGCGAAACAATGTCTGTTTGTGGCTTAGATTTGAGCACACCATGTTTTTCACACAGACAATTATACGTGGCATGCTCTCGAGTGGGCAAACCATCCAGTTTGTTTGTGTTAGCTAAAGATGGAATGAAAAAAAAATATTGTACACTCCATTGCACTAAGAGATTAATATTGTTGACTAATATTTTCAGAATTCGTTGTATGTATAATTTTAAAAAAAGTTACAATAAATTAACAAATAGTATTTGGTGTGTTGTTATTTTCACATTCCGTCAACGTTCACAGCGCTCCATGCCTCTTCTACTGATATACCATATACGCACACACTTACAATAAATAATATATATTTTCATACTCTAGAAATAATTCATATAGCAAAACAACGTTTACCGGGTTAGCTAGTATATATATATATATATATATATATATATATATATATATATATATATATATATATATATATATATATATATATATATATATATATATATATATATACGCGTTGTCTCCAAGAAATGGGCCAGGGCTGACAATTTACACAATTACAAAAATTGGTGGTTGGTTTTACACATTCTGTATTAATTGGAGCTGTCGTTACAACATATTGCATGGTTCCGCACCAAGATGGCGACCCGGTCGTACACCTCACAATGTTCTAGTAGACTGGCTGCCTATAGCTATATTACTTTATAGGTGTGTTCTTGCTGTAATTAATATAGCGCACTGACGAGCTCTAATTAAAGCGAAACCGGTCTGCGTTCTAATTATGGTGAGATGACATGTAGCCTTACATATAAGTACGGGTAAGATGGGGTGTAAAGTTAGTTCGCCTCCCCGTGGTGCACCCTGGATAGCGTCTACTATTAGACGTGAACTAAATGAACTTACCAAACCGTAACCCTTCCTAGTCATGTCTTAGGAGGGCCGGGAATGCTTGCCTTAATTGGCCGGCATTGCGAGGAGAGTCCTCTATAAAAAACCCACATCGCAAGGTCGTTGGCGGGTTGGTGCCGAGGCGATGATGCTTCTGGCCGATATGGCCGGGCATTGGCAGGATGGTAATTCTGTCGCTAACGTTAACCCTCCCCAGGGAAACCGGGCGACCTCCCTGTGTAAATGCCTATTCATGGGATGTGGGGCTCTTCCATGGAGGTCTATTTTCCCTTGCTGCTCGTGGGACCAAACATGGACACGACTTACACACAGACCCAATAGAGGAGGTGGCAGGATTCAACCTTCCACTGGAACCTCCAGAGGGAAACAACAGGGGAAAGGAAAGTCCACCCCTAGGACGACTACCAAAGGTAGACCCTCCTATAGGAAGCTTGGTTATCGAGCTCCTAAAAAGGAGGAGGAACCTGCACCATAATTCCCTTTTCCTTTAAGCTCCCCAAACTACTCCTTTTTCCTCCATACATTCCTATATTCCTACCCCCATAATAATACAGTTAACCCCCATGCCCACCAACTTAAAGTGCATTCAAGCTAATCTGCATCATGCTAAGGCTGCGACATACCTCCTTAGCATGAAATTAAAGAAAGAGCAAATAGATATTGCTCTTCTCCAAGAGCCCTGGACCGCTAATTCGGAACGAACTAAAGGGCTGGGTAACACTTCTGGTAAGATAGTAGAGGTGGGCTCTGGTACTAACCCCAGAGCCTGTATCTGGATCAGAAACAACTTGCAGTATTTTACACTTTCAGAGTACTGCACCAAGGACATGGCATCCATCCATCTCGTGATCACATCCGGGGGGATCAGGCTGGAAGTAGTGGCCTGTTCGGCCTATTTCCCTGGAGACAGAGATGCAGAACAACCACCTCCAGCAGAGGTGCGGAAATTGATCGCCTACTGCAAGAGGAACAACTATCACCTCGTAATGGGGTGTGATGCGAACTCCCATCACTTGGCTTGGGGGAGCACGGACACTAACAGACGAGGTGAATCACTATTTACATTTACATTTTAGGGGAGGAGCTGGTTGTCAACAACATAGGCTCGGAACCCACCTTTCTTACAGCTAACCGGAGAGAGGTTTTAGATCTTACGATCAGCTCAAGGCTTTTGAGCTCAAAAATCCTCAATGGAGGGTGTCGTCTGAACCCTCATGTTCAGACCATGCCCATATCCTATTTGAGATTGAAACAGGCCCTAGACCTGTGGTGGAGTATCGGGACCCGAGGAGGACGGATTGGGAGGGATAAAAACAGTCCCTCGCCGGCAGACTTGGGTCCGCAATCCCCACAGTGAGGGATCGTGATGAGATCGAGATTGCGGCCGACCAGGTTAGGGAAGCTGTGGTCTCTGCCTATCACGAAAACTGTCCACTGAGGTCAAAGAGAGACAGTCGGGGGTCTACTTGGTGGAATAATAACCTCGATAAACTACGAAGAGAAGTTAGACGTCTCTTCAATCGTGCTAAGATTACAGGCAACTGGGAGCAATATAAAACTGCTCTAACACATTATAATAAAGAGATCAGGAACGCTAAGAGGGAGTCCTGGAGGAGGTTATGCGGGGACATTAATAATTTGCCCAGCAGTGCCAGAATCCACAGGATGCTCTCACGCGACCGTGTACAGGAACTGGGATCGATAAAACGACCAGATGGTTCCTTTACTGAATCTCGGAAAGAAACGTTAGAGCTCTTAGCACACACACACTTCCCAGATTGTCTGATCCTGAGCAACGGTGAGGTCCTACCAGCTGAGGGACGATCTAAACGCCCCCAAAGGGAGGACTGGCTAGTTGCTCGGAGAATAGTTACAGCCTCGGCAGTGGAGTGTGCTGTGAATCATTTCCAGCCATTCAAGTCGCCAGGGGAGGATGGGGTGGTACCGGTCCTACTACAAAAGGGACTGGAGATTCTCCTACCCTTCCTTATCAGGCTGTTCAGAGCCAGTCTGGCCTGGAACTATATTCCTTCCAGCTGGACGGTGGTTAGGGGGGTTTACATTCCCAAATTGGGACGTAATGACCTCCTACCTACTTCACTGAGACCTCTCAGTATTACATCATTCCTCCTGAAGGGATTGGAAAAAATACTGGACGGACACATTAGGGGGAACATCTTACCCAAGAACCCCCTAAATACCCACCAGTATGCCTATCAAACTGGCAAATCAACTGAGTTAGCGCTCAATAACCTCGTCGAAAAGATCACACACTCTCTGGAAAATGGAGAGGTTGCGGTGGCGGCATTTCTCGACATAGAAGGAGCATTAAATAATGCATTACCGATCTCCCTCTACGAGGCCACTATCGCTAGGGGGGTGGAACCTACCATCTGTGGCTGGATCGGAAACATGCTGCACAATCGGACCATTATTACCTCATTACGGGGAGAGGTGGTCAGCGTTAGGGCTGCGAGAGGGTGTCCTCAGGGGGCGTTCTATCTCCCCTGTTGTGGTCCCTCTTTGTGGACGACCTGCGGGCTATCCTCGGACTCTGGGAGGCTGAGGTCCAGGCGTATGCGGATGATCTCGTCATAATGGTTAGAGGCAAATCTGAGGAGGAACTGTCTAGTACTCTTCAAGAAACACTAAATGTAGTCAATGATTGGTGCCGTAGGGAACAGATGTCTGTGAACCCTCGCAAAACGATCATTGTCCCGTTCACCAGAAGAAGAAGGTTGGACAAATTAAAACCACCTAATCTTATGGGGGAAAACATTCCATTTTCGGACCAAGCAAAATATCTGGGAGTTATCCTAAATAAGAAGCTCAACTGGGACAGACAGTTAGAAAATGTTATCCGCAGGGCTAAGATGTCCCTGTGGACAGTGATTGTCACAGGATTCTGGGAATGGTCTCGGACTTGATGCCTACAAAAATCAGCAGAGATCTGTCTTTCAAGACCCTCCTCCCGGAAAGGGAGGACTGGGACCGGAACCAATCGACCCTGTTGAGAGCGGACCTCTGCTGGTACTCTGACGGCTCCAAAACCAATATGGGAGTAGGAGCCGGCGCATATGGGGGCAGCACCGATGCTAGACTATCAGCTAGCCTCGGCAAGTACGCAACCATACACCAGGCAGAAGTTTATGCCATCGAGATGTGTGCAAGGGAAAGCTTAAAAGACCTATGCACAAACAAATCGATAAAGATATATGCAGATAGCCAAGCTGCAATAAAGGCTCTTGGTTCCTACCGGTGCAATTCAAAGACGGTATGGAGTTGTAAATCTGCCCTTAACGAATTGGGCAGGATTAGCTCACTCTAAGGCCTTCATAAATGGCCTGTCTGAGTCAAGGGCTAAGAAACTTCTAGAGTTGAACAGACAACAACTGAGTACTCTAGTCGGCCTGTATACAGGACACTGTCGCTTGCGGCATCACATGCACCGTATTGGAGTCGGTCAGGAGACTGAGTGCCGGCTGTGTATGGAGAATGACGAAACAGCAGAGCACGTGCTGTGTTCCTGTCCGGCAGCGGATAGGACTAGACACCTGCTCTTTGGCAAGGTAAAGCTTGCTCCGGAGGATCTGGATCAACTTTCGCCCGCAAAGGTTATCCACCTCTGCAGGAGGCTGGATTTGTTGGGCAAAATATAGACATTAGGCGTGAGCCACAATAGACCTTATGGTCGCGGTGGAGGGACCGATATGGACCACTCACAATCTAACCTAACCTAACCTACATATAAGTAATGCTTTAATAAAAGAATTCATAAAATTTATTGATAAATTTCTATGTAGTGTTACTCTTATTTCGGGCCAATGACAACCAAAATTCGTCTCACCCAATTAACCAGACATTACTGCATTTTTTGTATTTACCTTTGACAAATGTATGTATCAGGACTCACGACGGTCTATATAAACAACAATAATAAGCAAAAACTAGTGACTAATTTGAATACCGCCGCGACGTAATTTACATAATGAAATTCGTGGTTACATAAGAAACACACACATGGTATTTTTCAGATGTTGTGTTAAAAAGAAACGTGTGCGCCATCTGCATTTCAAGTTTTAACATCAAATCAACATTTCTTTATAATTATAGCGCGTGCTAATTGACCATAGGCCGAGTTCAGAACACTTGCCACTTGCAAGAAACTCGTCCACTCTTCAGAAATTGACTTGATCTGCATTTAACTTGATATGCATTTTGTGCCATGATGCTGTCTTGTTTTTTCATATAATTAATGCCGTATTATCAGCCAGGATCTTGGCATATTATATTGTATAACTACAGATAAGGCTTATTTAAAATCAGCAAACGACGAAAACCTCCATCTATCAGCAAATATTCGAAGTTTAACTTTGTGACTAGGCTCCATTATCTCTTTCAACTATAATTCGTTTTAATAATGATTTAAAAAAGTATGGACGCAGCAAGTGCACTATGTTAGTAGCATTTCATAAAAATGTTGTTAACAGCAAATATGTTTTTTTTTTGTACGTTAACGTGGCTGTATTGGCGGAATATGGTCAATCACCGACGCCAGGAAGCAGTGTTATCTAACTGTCCTGGAAATTTTGCAAAACCACTGTCTTTCTGTAAGGAGGGTAAGGATATTTAACGTGCCCAACATCGCATGGACACGGGACGGCCGGACTTACGTCTAATGTTTTTTTTTTCAAGAAAACAAGCATCAAATTTTGTTACCAGTATAGTAGGTAGTATATAATAGAAAACTCTGGACGCAGCAAGTGCGTTATGGTAGTGAATTTTCATAAAAATATTTTGAAAAGCAAATATGTTTTTTAAGAAAACAGGCATCAAATTTGGTTACGAGTATAATCTATATATTAGAAACAATGTGCCATGTTTCATCAAAATGACTTTATTGTTTGAAAATGTACAAAAATTTCCGAAAGTAAACTTAAATTGTTCCCGAAAAAACTGGTTGTCTGGTCAACCTTATAGGTTAATAGCAAATTGATTCAAATTTGAAGCATTTAATGAAAATTCGCTATCATAACGTACCTGCTGCGGCCTGAATTTTTTTTCTTACAAAGATGTATTATATTTCGATGGAAAATGCAAAAATGTAATAGCATAGGGCGTGTTCGTTAAAAAAAAAAGAAAATTGGAATCGCCAACGACTTATGGGCCAGCTTGTAATTGTGGAAATGTTTTTCAAGATGTAGCTCAAGACACCCTATAATTAATGTATACAACTTTTTTCGTACCTTGCATAATAACGGATATATTGAGCTTTATTGATTTTTTACGAAAATTCGACAAAAATTGTATACCATTAAACGATAAACTATAGCCAACACTACTGCCAAAGCATTAGAGAAAGGGTCTATTTGAAATGAATTTTCTGAGAATATTTTAGTAAAATGAAGGACGATGACGATTGAAATTAAGAGCTCAGGCTTTGTAAAACATTATTCTTGAGACATTTTCCTTCCATAGATCATATTAATTTCAGGTTCATTGCCTAAATATTACCAATTTTGACGTTTTAAATCGCGACTTTGACGTTTTGAGGAAAATACAAATTTATGTTTCTTTCAATGCCTGTAACTTTTTTGTAGTTTAACCTGCACAGCTAAATTTAGCTTAGATAGCTTACCTATAATGATATAAACCCGTGTACCAAATTGCGTTGCCCTTACATTTTAAATCCGGAGATATATATTTTTTTCGAATGAAAACTCAAAATATTCTCGGAAAACCTCGTCAGATTTTGATGACTAACGAACTTATCCAAATCATTTACAAAAGAAAGGTACATGCAAAATTTTATCAAAATCGGCCCATTATTTTTTGAGTTATAGGTGTGATATATATATATATATATATATATATATATATATATATATATATATATATATATATATATATATATATATATATATATATATATATATATATATATATATATATATATAAACATATAAAAATTGAAACTGACCCAGGATATGGGTTCTAGGTGTCCTAGTTCACGCTCATTTGCAAAATTTTTTCAAAATTCAAAGGCCGGAATCTCCCCATTAGTGAATTTTTCTACGAAAATTCACTAAAAATGTTCGGGACGCAGCAAGTGCATTATAGTAGTGAATTTTCATAAGAATTGTACACTATTAGTAAGATATATTAATAAAAATAATTCTTTAAAGTTAAATGAAACTTGGAGAACGGTTTTAGAGGTCCCAGTTAGCGATTATTCCAATGTTTGATTATTGAAGTTTCAATTTTCTATGTAGCTAGAAAATTATAGTTGGTAGATATATGTAAGTACTGCTAGTCTCTTTAAAAAAATTGTGTTACAAATGTCATTAAAGTCGCAAGTTTTCTAGAAAAAAAATAATTATTTACCAAGGAAATGTACCTGCCAAATCATAAATATGGCAGGTATTTTTCCTTTTAGTTGTTTGCATGGTTTTGTTTTAGTCAACCCAATCGAACTACTTTTTGCAAACAAAACAACAAAATGCATTTTAAAACCAATTTGTAGTTATCTGCGAGGCTCATTATGTTATTTTTCTTTAATTTGCTATTAACCTAAGGTTCGTCAGCTAGGAAGCGAGTTTTCTCGGAAACATTTTAATTTTATTTTCGGAAAATTTTTGTACATTTTCAAACAAGTTATTTTGATTAAATATGGTACATTGTTTCTTCTTTATAGGTAATACCGGTGACCAAATTGATGCCTGCTTGCAATAAAAGACATATTATTAAAAACATTTTTATGAAAATTCACTTCCATAACGTACTTGCTGCGTCCAGACTTTTAAACTTTTGGCACAAAAATACATTCGTTATTAAAGTTGGTGAAAAAAAAGTTAGATCTCGGCCCAAACTTAGGAAATTAGGACAGTTTCTTGTTCTTATCACACAATAAAGTTAGTCAAAACAAAATGATAAACGGATAATGCCGAAATCGAATCAGGACCGGCCGTGTGACAGGCGGACACACCACTGAACCAGCGACGCTTTATGATAATTTATGGGAATTTAAACAAACAATAGCTGCGTCAGGAAATTTTATTATAAGCACCTAGTTATCGGAAGGTAAATGTTAGTTACAAGGTAAATAGCTAATTGCAGAATTGATTGACCTCTTTCAGTCGCTGAAACATATTCGATGGTAGACTGTTTCGGTCTTAGATGGCATTAAAATTTCACTAATGGCATCTAGTCTCTGTTAGTGAATTTTCTTAGAAAAAATTCACTAATGAGGAGATTTCGACTTTTGAATTTTGAAAAAATTTCTTCAAATAAGCGCGATCTAGGACCCCTAGAACCCATATCCGGGGTCAGTTTCAATTTTTATATGTTTATATATATATATATATATATATATATATATATATATATATATATATATATATATATATATATATATATATGTATCACACCGATAACTCAAAAAAGAATGGGCCGATTTTGATAAAATTTGGCATGTACCTTTCTTTTGTAAATGGCTTGGATAAGTTCGTTAGCCAGGAAAATCGGACGAGGTTTTCCGGGAAAATTTTGAGGTTTCATTCGAAAAAAATTCTGATCCCAAAAAGTAATAAGCCGATTTTAATAAAATTTGGCATGTACCTTTCTTTTGCAAATGGCTTTGACAAGTTTGTTAGTCAAGATAATCGGACGAGGTTTTCCGGGAAAATTTTGAGTTTTCATTCGAAAAAAATTTTTATCTCAAAGAATAATAGGCCGATTTTGATAAAATTTGGCATGTACCTTCCTTTTGTAAATGAATTTGACAAGTTCGTTAATCAAAAAAATCGGACGAGGTTTTCCGGGAAAATTTTGAGTTTTAATTTTAAAAAAAATTTATCTTAAAAAATAAGACATATATGATAACCAAATTTTGTAGGTAGGTTAACGATATAAAAAGTAAACTATACACCAAAATTTAGATTTCTATGTTACAAGAAAAAAAAGTTATAATAAAATATTTTGTGCCAGATCATTTCTATGAAAATTCACTACCATAACGCACTTGCTGCGTCCAGGCTTTTATTCATTATTTGTATAGTGAACCAAAATAATAACTTTAATAACTTAGTTGTGATAATGTACATAATATTCAATTGAAACATCTGCTTCTCATTTTTAATTTTAAAGATAAAAATCTCGGGACGCAGCAAGTGCGTTATGGTAGTGAATTTTCATAAAACTATTTTTTAATAGCAATAATGTGTGTTTTTTTAAGAAAGCAGGCATCAAATTTGGTTACCAGTATAATCTATATAGTAAAAACAATGTGCCATGTTTCATCAAAATAACTTTATTGTTTGAAAATGTACAAAAATTTCCGAAAGTAAACTGAAAGTGTTCCCGAAAAAACTCGTTTTTTGGTCAACCTTATAGGTTAATAGCAAATTGAGCTATTCAAATATTAAGCATTTGATCAAAATTCACTACCATAACGCACTTACTGCGTCTAGAATTTTTGTTCTTACAAACATGCATTATATTTCGATGGAAAATGCAAAAATGCAATAACCTAAGGCGTGTTTGATTAAAAAGAAAAAGAAAATTTGTATCAACAACGACTTATGGGCCACCCTGTAATTGTAGAAATATTTTTTTAAGATGTAGCTCAAGACACCCTATAATTAATATATACAATTTTTTTTCATATCTGGTATAATAACAGATATATTGAGCTTTATTGATTTTTTTTACGAAAATTCTACAAAAATTATATACTATTAACGATAAACTCTGTAGCTAAGGCTACTGCCACGCATCAGAGAAAGGGTCTATTTGAAATGAATTTTCTGGAAATATTTTATTAAAATGAAGGACAATGACGGTTGAAACTAAGACTTCAGGGTTTGTAAAACATTCTTCTTGAGACATTTTATTTCCATAGCCCGTATTAGATTCAAGTTCTTTTCCTAAATGTTGCCAATTTTGACGTTTAAATCGCAACTTTGAAGTTTTGTGAAAAACCCCAATTTATTTTTGTTTAAATACCTATAACTTTTTTGTCTTTTGACCTATAGAGCTAAATTTTGGTAGGTAACTGTCCTATAATGATATAAACCGGCGTATAAAATTTGGTTGCCCTTACTTTGTTAATTTTGGAGATAAAATTTTTTTTCGAAAGAAAACACAAAATTTTCCGGGAAAACCTCGTCGGATTTTCCTGGATAACGAACATATCCAAGCCACTTGCAAGAGGAAGGTACTCACCAATTTTGACGTTTAAAATGGCGATTTTGACGTTTTGAGGAGAACCCAAATTTATTTTTCTTTGAATGCCTGTAACTTTTTTCTCCTTTAACTTACAGAGCTAAAATTTGGTAGCTAACTTACCTATAATGATATAAACCCGCGTATTTGGTTGCCCTTACTTTGTTAATTTTGGAGATATAAATTTTTTTAATTTTTTTCGAAAGAAAACACAAAATTTTCCGGGAAAACCTCGGCGGATTTTCCTGGCTAACGAACTTATCCAAGCGACTTGCGAAAGGAAGGTATGTGCCAAATTTTATCAAAATCGGTCCATTATTTTTTATGTTATAGGTGTGACACATGAATATATATATATATATATATATATATACATATATATATATATATATATATATATATATATATATATATATATATATATATATATATATATATATATATATATATATATATATATATATATATATATATATATATATATATATAAACATATAAAGTCTGAAACTGACCTCGGATTTGGGTTCCGGGGGTCCTAAATAGCGCTCATTTGAAGAAATTTTTTCAAAATTCGAAAGTCGGGATCTCCTCATTAGTGAATTTTTTTTAAAGAAAATTCACTAAAAACAGTTTTGAAATCATTTCCATAGAAATGTGAGCCGATTTCGTTTACAATATTTATTTCATTCTTTTCATGATATGAAATGTATGAATGAAAATGAAATACGTTTTCTCACTGCATTCGCAGAATTACATTTTTAGGGCGCCATATTTTATAAACTAGATAATCTACGTATGGTGGTGAAACGCTCTAGTTTCATCCGACATATTGACTAAATAATTACTGAACGTCATATATAACATTTCAGTTTGATTTACGTTTTTATTTGGAATCCAAAAGACTTGATTACCTAACAATCACATATCGTGAAATTAATGCCCTTCTGTATAAATTTATATTCACTTTTTCCCCTACAAACTTTCTATTATAATTTTTTGAACTTTTGCTAATTATTTAAGTGACACTCTTTTAATGGAAACCGATTTTTAGGAAAATTCGCTTTCGTAACGCATTTTCTTCGTAAAATTTAAACGAAAAGAATTCGGGTGCCAACGGCGAGCTGCGCTAACCAGAATCCTAATGTCCTTTTTATATTTTAATCTGATTTTCTGATGTATCGAATTGGTACCCACATAACAACCAGTTTAAAACCATCAATCATCATCACCTTTTTAGGATAATTGCAAATCAGAGACAAAAATATAAATTTTTCGCACCTACTTAAACTATTACATACCCTTCAAAAATCAATATTTTAAAAATCATCGGCTCATTTGGTGCAACGTAACCACGTCATTTGCATACTCAATAAGTATGATTAAGGGGACAAATTCACCAGTATAAATGAGATTTCTGTTTCAATTGCAATTTAAAATTCAGATTAAGCATTCTTAGTTTCTTTTAGGACAGTAATAAAGGAGAAATAGAGGCTGCAGTATACGACTCTCACTGTGTACTTCCGTACTCTTCTATTTTCGTTATTTTTGTGAAGCTCCAAGGCAAGCTCAACGACAGATTGCTATGTTATCTTAATTACAGACTGAAGCAGAAATTTGCTTTTGATACTGGAGACACAATGCCTAATAATAACTAGTAATTTAAATAAAATTATAATAAAATTCAGTTTTGTACTTAAGTTTGAATAAGTGAGGATGCATTGTGGTTCTAATAAAAAAAAATTAGCGAAAGGACTAAAAAATATGGTTGCCTGGACAATCATTTGGTGGTTAAAAGGTATTTTGGTCAATGCAAAAAAATCTATCTTTGTTACCTTCAACAGAAATCACTACAGTTTGTGGTTATTGTTGCGCATTTGCTGCCTTGAGAAAATGCTACGCTAATATCAATTATATAATAGTGCTGCAAATTGAATTGTAACTTTCACTTTGCTGTGATATTTATTTATTTATTTCTAGTGAATTTTTTTTTAATTCACTAATAGAGAGGTATCGATGGTGAGACTTTGCAAAAAATTTTTCAAATAAGCGCGAACTAGGACCCCTAGAACCTATATCCGGGGTCAGTTTCAATTTTTATATGTTATATATATATATATATATATATATATATATATATATATATATATATATATATATATATATATATATTCTGGAAATATTTTATTAAAATGAAAAGCAATAATAAATGGTTGAAGATGAAACTTAAGGGTTTGCAGAACACTCTTTACATAATCCGTACGTCTTTCAGTTCTTACCCTAAATGTTGCCAATTTTGACGTTTCTAATCGCGGCTTTTTACGTTTTGAGAAAAACCCCTTTTTTTCTTTAAATGCCTTTAACTTTTTTGACTTTAAATTTACTGATCTAAATTTAGGTAAATTGTTCTCCCTTTATATATATATATATATATATATATATATATATATATATATATATATATATATATATATATATATAATTGAAACTGACCCTGGATATGGGTTCTAGGGGGCCTAGTTGGTGCTAATTTGGAGAAATTTTTTCTAAATTCAAAAGTCAAAATCTCCTCTTTAGTGATTTTTTTAAAGAAAATGCACTAAAACAAGCACTTGTGACGCTACGGGAAAAGTCTACGACTGTGTTAAATATAGAACGGTTTCACTAATTAAGGGCAAGAACAAACAACAACATATGCTATTCAAATTGAATTAAGTCTTAAAACTTTAATCTCCTCTTTATGAAATTATTTTTTTATACAAAAACTCGCTAAAAAATTTATCGGCATAACAGCAATCTGATTAGATAACGGTAAAGTGAAATAAGACTAAAAAAAATTGACGAAAAGTAAAGTCACTAACTAGGATTAGAACTCGTCATGTAGGAGTCGATTATACGATGTACAGGGACTTGGCCCACTGAGCTACGATCGAAATGTATTTACTAGCAGGTATATTCCATAATACATGTTAGTTGTTCAGCGTTTTACAATTTACACAAAACCATTTTGATTTACAATGGGTTATTTGTTCATATTTTAACGAAATCAAGGAAAATAACAATTTAGACACTTATCTAGGAGCTTGTTAGTTATTTTTTGAAGTATTTTTCACTCACATTCGTACTCAATCAATATTGACGTTTTAACTTTCTTGAATCAGATTTAATTAATTACAAATTAATTTTCCTCTAATTTTTTTGCCTTTTAAGATAGAGTTTTGGACCATGGAATACTCCTTATGACAGAAACCAGAGCGCCGAATTTGGTTGCCCTTACCTTCTTATTTCCAGAGATATAATTTTTTTTTAAAAGAAAACAAAATTTTTCGGGAAAACCTGGGCCAATTTTTCTGGCTAACGAACTCGTCCAAGCCACTTACAAAGGGAAGGTATGTGCCAAATTTTATTCATATCGGACCATTATTTTTGAGTTATCGGTGTGATATATATATATATATATATATATATATATATATATATATATATATATATATATATATATATATATATATATATATATATATATATATATATATATATATATATATAAACATATAGAAATTGAAACTGATCCTGGATATGTGTTCTAGGGGGCCTAGTTCGTGGTCATTTGAAGAAAGTTTTTAAAAATTCAAAAGTCGGGATATGCTCTTTAGTTAGTTTTTTTTAAAGAAAATTCACTAAAAAGAGAAGCAGCTAAAAATGTCAGAATAGCTATGTCAATTAGGCTGGTTTTTAATCATCTGACTCTGAAGTATTGATTGCATACACGCCAAAATGGAAAAGTCAGGTCAGGTCAGGTTTTGAAGTTATTGTGTTTACATAAGCATCCTATAGTATACATTAATATCGTTTTCAGCTATGCTATTTTATAAATAAACACTTTCTGGATTAAATATCAGTGCAAAACTTTTTAAATTGTAGATGTTACCTATGTACCTACGACCCAATTAAAAGAAATAACATAAAAAAGATGCTCGCTGCAATATACTTACCTATCTTAATTATGCCTTCGTGAAATATAAAATAAGATTATTATTCTAGAAAAAAGTAGAGTATAACCTCGTCTAAAATCGATGTCGATATAAGGGGGAGGGGGGGGGGGGGTCTATTCTTAACATTTAATCCATCTGGTTATATATTGGAATAGGGAAATGTAATATTTATAACATTTGTTTTAGTTTTTTCCTAATTTAATAATTATAGAATTTGTTTGAGGAACGCCTTAATAATAAGAACCAAAATTTCCAACCATTAAAATACTTATTTAATTACGGAATACTAAACATTATGTAACGAGAAGGTTGAATCTCCTGCCACATGCGCCGTCTTATTTTATTGGTTCCTCTTACTGTCAGACTTGAAGCGACGACTCGTCGAATTTCTCGTTCGCGCTGTAGAATTAAAATAAGTTTATGTAGTGATAATATTAATTATATGAATTTTTGTAACCCGGTAAAAAGAATATGGGTTGCTAAGTTACAGCTCGCCTTGCTAAGTAATTTATGCGCCACCAAGCAACTACGATATTAATACCTATTGAATAAGCACGTTATCTCTCATGGTTCTGAGCCATGCTAATAATGTAAAAATATTTAAGTAATGATACAGTAGCCCCCCACACGGAGATTTATACAACTAGCATTTTCGAATCATGCTCTTAATTATTTCTTTGTTATATTAATTTCTTTTGATTTCGAATATGGATTACAACGCAATTGGTACAATATATGTTTAGTTATAAATAGTTTGTTTTTTTTAATTTTAACATCACACCACGAGGGCGTACAGCCAAATACTATCGTACCGTGGGTGTTGACAAGGAGGAAAGAGGCAACTTGTTAATTCTGGACTTGAAGGTTTGGAGGTTCGGAGCAGAAGGAAAAACATGTGCCGGCAAGGAATTCCACAACTTGGAAGTCCTCGGGACAAAAGAGCGGGCATAACAAGATGTTCAATGTCTGGTGACCTGGACAGTAAAAGGGTGCATTCGCTCTGTTCCCCTGGTAGATCTGTTGGGGGCAGCAGGTGGGGGAACTATGGAGGAAAGCTCCTCTGAGCAGTGCCCGTGCAGATATCTATAAAAGAGAGAGAGGTCAGCAACGGCACGTCGGTGGGCAAGGGATGGCAGCCTTTAGGTGAGGGTAGGGTCACCGATGAGACGTATAGCTCTCTTTTGAATGGAGTCCAGGATAGCGAGTGTAGAAGCGGCAGCTGCACCCCACATGTGGGAGCAGTATTCGAGGTTTGGCCTTATTTGTGAAGTATATAAGGTATAGAGATTAGCTGGTGAAAAGTATTTGCGAGCCCGGAAGAGGAAACCTAATCTCTTAGCAGCCGCTTCTGCAATTGATGTGACATGTTGGTGCCAGTTGAGATTTCGATCCACAGAAATGCCAACAAGAGAAAAGGACTCATTACCTTGAATAACTTGGTTGTTCATTGTGATGGGTCTAGGGCTGGTGTATCTCTTATGAGAAAGAAAGCAAGACTGAGATTTGGTGGGGTTGAATTGTACAAGATTTCTACTTCCCCAGTCTAATATTTTTTGGAGATCCACGGAGACAGAACCCTCCATGAGTCTGCGATTCTCATCTAATTGGGCTAAAGAGACAGGCTTAGAATATTCTATATTTGAGTGGAGGGTGCTGTCGTCCGCGTAACTGTGAACTGGGTTGAATGTGCTAGAGAGGAGGTCATTGATGTGGAGAAGAAACAAAGTAGGGGCTAAAGCTGAACCTTGAGGAACTCCTGCATTAATTGGATACAGTTTAAATGAATGGCCATCCACAACAACAGAAATGTTCCTGTTGGAGAGGAAATTTGCTGTCCAGGTACAAAGTTTTGGTGGTAGGCCATAGGCCGGAAGTTTATTAAGCAGCGCTGCGTGCCAGACCTGGTCGAATGCTTTGGATATGTCTAGAACAACAATCTGAGATTCACCGTGTAGTTCCATAGACTTGTTCCAAGAATGGGTGACAAAGGAAAGGAGGTCGGCAGTCGATCTGCGCTGACGGAATCCATACTGCCTGTCGTGGACTAGACTGTGTTTTTCAAGAAATTTCAATAATTCGGTGTTTATATACTTTTCCATTACTTTAGAGACGACTGAAAGGAGAGAAATAGGCCTGTAGTTGCTAGGAAGCGCTTAATTGAATAGAACTTTTAAAATCATTAAAGTAATGATCTCTTAATAAGCGAATTTTTTCTACGACAATGCTCTAATGACAAAGACAACGTGCATTCACTGAAAGACGAAGTGGCGTGTGCTAGAAGAGATGGCAGAAAAAAGATATTTCATAAAAACGTAGAGAGAGAAACCAAAATATTTCGGATATATTCTCAGACAAAATAACTTTTTGAAACTATGGAAACTATTGGAAAAACACCTACTTGGGAAAAACAAAGTGGTAGGCTAAGAGAAAACTTTCTAAAAACCTCGCCTAATTGATTTAGTACCCAATAAAAGAAGCTGGCGACATTTCAATAAAACCAATACGAACCTTTCTTTGGCAGGCAGTGTATTAGAGAAATATCAATGTCCAGCTAATGCACCAATTTTCATTACTTCTTGTTCAAATTGGAGTCATCGCAACCATCAGGTTGCGTAGGCGATTCTCAATTCAAGCTCATGCCGACTTCACTGTCGATAACTGGCCAATCATTAGAGTAAAATATACGATATTAAGCCTGCGAATTTCCATTTTCACCATCTTCATCGATTTTTTACAACTCAACCAATTATGATTTATGCTGGTTTAACGACACCGTTTCACGTTGATTTCTACATCAACCGTGTCATTTCTATGTAAACGAAACTTTAACAAGATTTAAATTGTCATTTTTTACTGTCCAGAGACAAATTCAGATGTTATTTATGCGGTGAAGAATGGCAGTGTAAACGAGTGACTGTATTTTCGAATGGACTCGACGAAATAATAAACCGGGGATTATGTTCTGATTAAATAGAGCAATCAGGTTTGAGATATGGAGGAATAACAGGACTAAGTGGAGCAGGTAATTGTTGATTAAAGGCATCCTACCGCAAATAAAAAGGCCGGTGTTGTAAAGTCTCACATTGAAATGTAAAAATGTCATCGGGTTGACTTTTACACCGCAAGTTTGGATAGAAATGTTTATTAGGTTAATTAGGGCCTTCAACTGGCATATTTGCGGCTGATATTAAACAAAATTTGCAGCTCAAATTTAACTACCTGCTTGCGGGATCACTATACAGGCTTAGTAAAAAGTCCCGGAACGGTCGAATATCTCTGTTATTAATGACGCAATTTTTTTGGATTTTTGTAATGACGAATGGTCACAAATAGGTCTTTTGTTTATAACACACCCACTTTTTTCCCACTTCCGGTTTAACAAGAAATGACACCAACTTAATTTTTCTAAATGGGACACTTTGTATTATTTACCCCTTTTGGTATGCAAGATAACATCTACGTTCTAAAACTTCAACGTGTTTTAGCGAATTTTCATTAAGAAAATTTCGCTAATAGAGAGGTCACGATGAAAAGCTTTGAAAAAATTTTCTTCAGATGAGCGCGAATTTGGGCCCCTAGAACCCAAAAGCAAGGTCCGTTAAAATTTATATATATATATATATATATATATATATATATATATATATATATATATATATATATATATATATATATATATATATATATATATATATATACAGTGTGAAACAGAGTTATGGAATAAAATTCATTATTCAGCAAAAAATAGTATTTGTGGAAAACGCTGAGACACCTGAAGTTCAATTTGTCGAACATTATCTTATAATCATAGTTAAAAAAAATCAAACCCACCATTTTACCCCCCCCCCCAAATTTATCCATTTTTTTTAATAGCAACCCTAATTTTTTTCGTCACAATTCGATGTATTACCTTTTTCTGAATGTGGACATACCCCATATGTATGGTTTAATATTATAATTTTCAATACAGGGTGGAAATTTAATACCGGAATATTAAAACTAAACAGTTTACCCTGAAATTCAAATTTCGAAAATAAACTTAATAAAAACGCCCCTTTCTTATGATAAATGTTCAAAATGTTCTTCATTCACTTGCACAGAACTGGAATTCTTCATTGGTGATCAGGTAGTTGGACCTGTTTTTATAGAAAATCTAAACGGTCCAAGATATTTAGAAATGCTAAGAGAACAGGTTGTCCCAATGTTAGCAGAATTGTAACCAAAAGTAATGGAACCTAATATTCCCCATGAAAGGATATGGTTTCAACAAGACGGTGGACCGCCCCAATTTGCTCTTCAAGTACGGGAGTATTTACACGAAGTCTTTCCACAAAGATGGATTGGACGAAAGGTTTCGTAGAAAGGTCCACTAGATCACCAGATCTTACACCTCTTGCCTTGTTTTTATGGGGATACCTTAAGAACAGAGTATATAAAACGCAACCTGCTGATTTGGATGATTTGAAAACGAAAATAACAACAGAAATTAGGAACGTAACGCCTGACGTGTTGAACAGGGTTAGGGAATAATTCCAGAGCAGATTATTTCGTTGTGTGCAAATGAATGGAGAACATTTTGAACATTTATTATGATGAGAAAGGGGCGTTTTTATTAAGTTTATTTTCGAAATTTGAATTTCAGGGTAAACTGTTTGGTTTTAATATTCCGGTATTAAATTTCCATCCTGTATTGAAAACTGTAATAGTAGACCATACATATGGGGTAACTCCGCATTCAGAAAAATGTGATCGATCGAATTGTGATGAAAATATGTAAGGTTGCTATTTTTTAAAACTGGATAAAGTGGTGGGGGTACAATGGTAGGAGTTTAATTTCTTTACTTATGATTATAAGATAATGTTGGCCAAATTAAACTTCACGTGTTTCAGCGTTTTCCACAAAAACGATTTTTTGCTGAATAATGAATTTTATTCCATAAGTGTGTTTCACACTGTATATATATATATATATATATATATATATATATATATATATATATATATATATATATATATATATATATATATATATATATACATTGGGGACCTAAAGTCCGTCCCCCCCACTAATTTCTGAACCGTCTGCTATATTGTGATGACATTTGGAACGATAGTATATGAGCAAGGTCTGCATTTTTTGATATATCAATGACAGCTTTAAATGTCAAGGTGACAGCTGCGCGCGGATTCGGAATGTTTTTGTAAATGTAAATGGGGGTCGAGTGATACCACATTTTGAAGGTATTTTTATGCTCAGAACTTTCTTCAGTTTCGGAAACATTTGGTTCAGTCTTTTCCAAATGAGAATCAATAATATCGGTTTCTGCGTTATGTTTTCTTGTTTATAACACACTTTTTGACCTATTAGATGTCATTATTGATTGTTCCTGTCATACTGTTTCCCCAGTAAACTACACATAGAAAATTTTAAATTATTTATGTTTCGAAATAAAACACAATTTAACAGTAAACAAATAACAACTAATTAACCCTAACTAAGAAAATTGAAAAACAATTCAAATAAAATCTAAAGGCATAAACTGTTGAAGTGGTTACTTCAACATATGTTGAAAATGACCACCATGGACCTCCTGACAAATAAATATTGTACGGGTAAATTCTCCTCTGACATTATGAAGCATCTGTGGAGTTATTTTTGAACAAACATCTGTAATACGTTGTCTAAGTTCATCTAATGTGTCGGAAGCCGTTTTATAAGCCTGAGATTTAACGTATCCCTAAAGAAAAAAAATCGAGAGTCGTGAGGTCTGGGGATTGAGCTGGCCATTCCGTAGGACCTGGACGACCAATCCACCTATTTTCATAACCCTCATCCAGGTAATTTCTGGCCGATATTATTGATTCCTATTTGGAAAATACTAAACCAAATGTTTTCAAAACTAGATAATGTGCTGACCATAAAAAGACCTTCAAAATGAGGTATCACTCGACGCCCATTTCTATTTTAAAAAATATTCCGAGAACGCGCGCAGCTGTCACCTTGATATTTAAAGCTGTCATTGATATGTAGGAAAATGCACACCTTCCTCATATATTATTGTTCCAAATTTCATCACAATATACCGGTTGGGTCAGAAATTAGGGGGGGGGGACTTTAGGTCCTCACTGTATATGTATGTATCCGAGCGATAACTCAAAAAATGCTTAAATGATTTGAACGAAACTTGGCACATATTGTATTAAGACCGCGGACGAGTTCGTATATCAGCTATAACGGACATTTTTTCCCCCAAAAATATACAAAAATATCACCATAACACATTTTAAAAGATCTGACGATCGTGAGATCTGGGAATTATTCATCGTCTTATTCAACGCCAAAGTCGCGATTTGAAAGTCCAAATCGGCAACATTTGGGCAAAAAACCTGAAACCAATACGGGTTATGTAAAGAAAATATGGCAAAAAGGGCGTCCTGCAAACCCTTATGTTTCAGCTTCAACTGTCGTTTTCCTTCATTTTATTAAAATATTTGCAGAAAACTCGTTCGAAATAGACCATTTCTCTGATGCTTTGGCAGTAGTTTTAGTATGGTTTAACGATCCATACTTTTTAGCAAATTTTCTTAGGAGATATTCGTTAATGAGGAGACCGCGGCTTTTGAATTTTGAGAAGATTTCTCCAGTTGAGTGCAAACTAGTCCCCCTACAATCCATATCCGGGTTTAGGATTCATTTTTCCCTGTTTACATATATACAGGGTGACGCATTTCTACGGTAAATCTAAATATAATTGTTATTATACAAGATACGAGAAAAAGTTATATACGTCAATTATAGGGTGTCTTGAGCTGCATCTTATAAAATTATTTTGTTAATCACGGGGTAAATCATAAGTCGTTGGTGATGCCTACAATTTTTTTTCGAACATTCCTTATTGCACGTTTCATTTTTTATAGAAATGTGATGCATGTTTGTAATAAAAAATCTAGACGCAGTAAGTGTGTTTTGGTAGCGAGTGTTCATTAAATACTGCAAATTTGAGTAACTCAATTTGCTATTAACCTTCGTTGGCTACGAGACCAGTTTTCTCAAAAAAATTTTAAGTTTATTTTCGGAAAGTTGTTGTACATTTTCTAACATTAATTCTGCCTATGCAGGTTACACCGGTAAGGAAATTTGATGTCTGGTCTTATTTAAAAAGTCTGGGCGCAGCAAGTGCGTTATGGTAGTGAATTTTCCTAAAAATGTTTTTATTGCAAATATGTGTGTTTTCTTTTTAAGAAAGCAGGCATCAATTTTGGTTACCAGTATAACCTACATAGTAAAGACAATGTGCCATGTTTCATAAAAATAACTTTTTTGTGTGAAAATGTACAAAAATTTCCAAAAGTCAACTTAAAGTGTTCCCGCAAAAACTCGTTTCTTGGTCAACCTTATAGGTTAATAGCAAATTGGGCTATTCAAATATGAAGCATTTGATCAAAATTCGCTACCACAACGCACTTGCTGCATGCAGAATTTCTTTTCTTACATACATGCATTATATTTCGATGGAAAATCCACAAATGCAATAACATAAGGCGTGTTTGATTAAAAAAAAAAGAAAATTTGTATCACCAACGACTTATGGGCCAGCCTGTAATTGTAGAAATATTTTTTAAGATGTAGCTCAAGCTCAAGCTCACCCTATAATTAATATATACAATTTTTTTTCATATCTTGTATAATAACGGATATATTGAGCTTTATTGATTTTTTACGAAAATTATACACCATTAAACGATAAACTCTATAGCTAAGACTACTGCCAAGCATTAGAGAAAAGAGGTCTATTTGAAATGAATTTTCTGTAAACATTTTAGTAAAATGAAGGACAATGATGGTTGAAACTAAGACTTCAGGGTTTGTAAAATATCCTTCTTGAGACATTTGATTTCCATAGCTCGTATTAGATTCAAGTTATTTGCCTAAATGTTGCCGATTTTGACGTTTTAAATCGCAAGTTTGACCTTTTGAGGAAAACCCCTTTTTATTTAAATGCCTATAACTTTTTTGGCTTTAGAGCTACATAGCTAAATTTTGGTTAGTAACTTACCTATAAGGATATAAACCCGCGTACCAAATTTAGTTGCCATTACTTTGTTAATTCCGGAGATATAATTTTTTTACATATAAAAATTGAAACTGACCCCGGATATGTGTTCTGGGGGGACTAATTAACGCTCACTTGAAGAAATTTTTTCAAAATTCAATAGTCGGGATCTCTTGATTACTGAATTTTCTTTAAGAAAATTCACTAAAAAACATATTTGCAATTAAAAGCATGTTTTTAAAACTTCCATAACCGACTTGCTGCATCCAGACATTTGACTTCTCTATCGGTGGGCATTATGGGTTAAATATGGGACAGTTTTTCGAAGTTAGGGCTGCAACAGGTAACAGATAAATATTTCCATCTTCAGCCAGTAAATCGACAAAGGATTTCACACAGCCTAAAAAGAAATTAATTTATTTATGCACCTACAGTGCAAATTGTTGGAATAACATTTTATTCCAACAATTTGCACTGTAGGTGCGATGTATTTTAGCAACAATGTAATTTTAATTAAATCGACATCAGATTAATGATTGTTATCATACTTAAAGACAATAATTACTAATTAAAAGGCATTGAAATATTTAATTTGCTTATTGCGTTTAGTTTCGAAATACTCAAAGAATAATTGGACATAAACGGTGAAAGAAGAATACTGAATAATTAAGTGTAGCTTACGTAATACGTTTTATTACTTCTCATTTAATAATATAATATAATCGCACTTGCCCTGGCACCTGTCGGCCCAATATTCAGAAATATTGGCCGGGCAGATGCTGGAATATCAACTTTGTGTTCAACTTTGTTTCACCGACAGAAAACACACACCAATTTAACCTTAATGCTTCTTTATAATAACATCTAAAGGTAGCTTTACTTATGCTCGGTGTTTGACTCGTGCGCTATTAAACTCATAATATCAAGGAATTTCCGGTTGCTAGAGTCATTAGAAAATCAGCCATTAGCATTTTTTCAATGCATTTTTTTACTTCATGTTTATTGGTTTTAGTTTCTAAGTAGAGCGAGAATAATTGTAATTTTTTGGGAGGGTGTTAGTTATATGATTTAGTTTTTTGTTCTTGACCTTCCCTGAATACTAGACCACCTATAATCTAATTTGTGCATTAATTATTATCATTTTAATAATTGTGCAGGAATATGAAAGATGTTACTTTATAACGTGTGACCGAGACTTTTTGTCACCTAGCTCTTACTAAAATTTACACAGATTCTAGCTGAAGCATAGACACAATAATAATTAATTCTCCTCGCCCTTACTTCAGACATATATTTTAAACATCCCGTAGATTTGATCTCAAACTTTTTTGCAGAGAATAAGATTATACTTCGTCTTAAATAAAAGGCAAAGTACAGGCTCAAACATGATAAGAAAGTGATACTTGTAATTGGTTTTAGTGAATTTTCTTAGAAAAAATTCACTAATGAGGAGATCTCGACTTTTGAATTTTGAAAAAATTTCTTCAAATGAGCGCGATCTAGGACCCCTAGAACCCATATCCGGGGTCAGTTTCAGTTTTTATATGTTATATATATATATATATATATATATATATATATATATATATATATATATATATATATATATATATATATATATATATATATACCGATAACTCAAAAATCATAGACCGATTTTAATAAAATTTAGCATGTGCCTTCCTTTTGTAAGTGGCTTGGATAAGTTCGTTAGTCAGGAAAATCGGACCAGGTTTTCCAGAAAAATTTTTGGTTTTCTTTCGAAAAAAAAATTATCTCAAAAAATAGGAAAGCTATGGTAACCAAATTTGGTACGTAAGTTTAGGACATTAAAAGGAAATTGTATACCAAAATCTATATTTCTATGTTAAAAGAAAAAAAAAGTTATAAAAAATATTTCGTGCTAGATCATTTCTATGAAAATTCACTACCATAACACACTTGCTGCGTCCAGACTTTTTTTTCCGGATCAAATTCTAATTAATTCACAAACCATAAATTTCACATATATCAAACTTATAATTATGAAGTTTTATGATGACATCTAGATTTTAAAAACAGAATAATACACAGCGTATCCATAAAAAAAGTTCGGGACGCAGCAAGTGCGTTATGGTAGTGAATTTTCATAAAAATGTTTTTAATAGCAAATATGTGTGTGTTTTTTTTTAAGAAAGCAGGCATCAAATTTGGTTACCAGTATAACCTATATAGTGAAAACAATGTGCCATGTTTCATCAAAATAACTTTATTGTTTGAAAATGTACAAAAATTTCCGAAAGTAAACTTAAAGTGTTCCCGAAAAAACTCGTTTCTTGGTCAACCTTATAGGTTAATAGCAAGTTGAGCTATTCAAATGTGAAGCATTTGATCAAAATTGGTACCATAACGCACTTTCTACGTCCAAAATTTCTTTTCTTACAAACATGCATTATATTTCGATGGAAAATTCAAAAATGCAATAACATATGGCGTGTTTGATTTAAAAAAAAGAAAATTTGTATCACCAACGACTTATGGGCCACCCTCTGATTGTAGAAATATTTTTTAAGATGTAGCTCAAGACACCTTATAATTAATGTATACAATTTTTTTTTTCATATCTTGTATAATACCGGATATATTGAGCTTTATTGATTTTTTACGAAAATTCGACAAAAATTATATATCATTAAACGCTAAACTCTATAGCTAAGGCTACTGCCAAGCATCAGAGAAAGGGTCTATTTGAAATGAATTTTCTGGAAACATTTTAGTAAAATGAAGGACAATGACGGTTGAAACTAAGACTTCAGGGTTTGTAAAACATTCTTCTTGGGACATTTTCTTTCCATGGCCCGTATAAGATTCAAGTTATTTGCCTAAATGTTGCCAATTTTGACGTTTTAAATCGCAACTTTGACGTTTTGAGGAAAATCCCTTTTTTTTTTAAATGCCTATAACTTTTGTTTTTTGATCTACAGAGCTAAGTTTTTCAGTTAAATTTTTTTCGAAAAACACAACATTTTCCGGGAAAACCTGGGCTGATTTTCCTGGCTAACGAACTTATCCAAGCTACTTGCAAAAGGAAGGTTTTAATTTAATTAATTTAATCAAAATCGGCCCATTATTTTTGAGTTATCGGTGTGATACATATATATATATATATATATATATATATATATATATATATATATATATATATATATATATATATATAAATATAAAAATTGAAACTGACCGCGATATATGTTTTGGGGGGCCTAATTAGTGCTCATTTGAAGAAATTCGGGATCTCCTCGTTAGTGAATTTTTTTTAAGAAAATCTTTAAAAAATTCACTAATACCAACTTTGTAATATCCTGCTTTCTTGGACCCTCTGTACAGGATGGACCAAATTAGATGGTTTTTTAAGGAAACTCATGTTTCTGTTAGATATAACAAAATGGAACCCCGTCTCCCGGCCTCATATTTTACGAGAAACTCACTGGCGCAAACAAAATTTTGCTATCTTATATCGATTTTTTCAGATGAGCGAGAATTTGGGTCGCTAGAACCCAGAACCAAGGTCCGTTAAAAATTTTATGTTTATATATATATATATATATATATATATATATATATATATATATATATATATATATATATATATATATATCCGAGAGATAACTCAAAAAATAATGAACTCATTTCAATAAAACTTGGCAAAAATCTTATTTGGGCGAAAAGCGCATTCGAGTTCGTTAATCAGCCTTATGCTCAAATATATACCAGGCATAAACCATACCAACCGTACGAAGAATCGTGAAATCTCGGCCACAGTTATGGAAAATGACAGACGATACGAAATTAAAAATTTGCCAAGTGATTGTTATTTAACTGGGGCATTTAATCAATTATTAAAATCCACTATATTTGCAGCTTTAACAATGGCCCCAAATACAGTTTTAGCGCAGCATAGATATATTCTGCTGTCGCATAATATAGGAGAAATGTACACAAAATTAAGCCAAGAGCATATAAAAATGATTCTAAAATTTTTTTATCTTAAACTTAAACATAAGACGTCATATAAGACCGAAACAGTCGTGGGATGTGTTTCAATGGTAATTCTACTAATTCTGTAATTGTTACGTATACTGTGAATATAATACCCCGGACATGAAGCCAATGTAAAGTATCACGCAAATAAAACGTTAGTTGACGTGTGCGTAGATAGCGCAGGGGGCATTGCGCTTGTCTCCTTAGCAGAAGGTTACGCGATCGAATCGAACTCGATGAATGTACGTTTTTTTTTAAATATTTTATTTTGACATTTGGAGAAACAGTAGTGCACTGATTTCACACGTTTTGAACAAGATCTCATTTTTGTTTAAAACGCCTGAATAAGTTTGTCACCTTTGAGTCTGAAATTAGAATTTTGTTATTGTTGATATTGAAAAAAGCGATTTGATTAGGTTGACTAAAACGAAATCATACTGGCGATTAATAGGAAAAAATAACTGCTACGCTTATAATTTGGCAGATGCTTTACTTTTCTAAATATAAACTAAGTTTTTTCTGGAAATCTTTTGTATAATTTTAATGAAATTTGTCATACAAGTTTCTTTTAAAGGGACTTACACTATCTACAGATATAGCAAAATTTGATTCTTTAGCTTCATATAAAATAGAGTTTTGGGCATTTTTCTCAAAAGGAGTTAGAGCACAAGATTTTTTTGATAATAGAGAGTTACGATGGTAACACTTTCGAAAGAATTCTTCAAATATGCGAATAACTAGGACCTCTAGCATTCGATCTTGTGCCCAACATTGCATGGACACGGGACCGACGGCTTTACGCCCCCTCCCTCCGAAAGGCGGAACGTGACATTCAACTTGTTCAAATACAATGCCAGAACCTCAGTTGATGTTAGTGTTACAGTTTGTACTGAAAAAGTGAAAGGTTAATCCTGGGATCGCACCCAGTACCCTTCGGTTCCGAGGCACACGTTCCTACCCCTGGACCACCGAGGTTCTTTAAATTTACTGCTATTATCTGTAAACTGCAAAAATTATCAAACTTATGGTTAATTAGTTTTTATGACAGATATCACACAGCACGTAATTGTTTTCATCAATCGATTGTTACAGATACGACATAGTATACAAAAAAATTCTTTTCGCACAAGAAGCCCCACATTTTGAAAATTGTTTATGGACTTTGAGATACTGAAGTATCAGGTTCTAAGTTTTATATCAGTATCATACGACTGGACTATGTAGCTCTTTATAGGGGTTACTTGTGTTAGGTGTTAATAAAAAAAAAGTCATTTCTCACTTTATTTTATTTCTACAAAAAAAATTGTGTTGCTAAATAGACAGTTGGATTCGCTTTAAAAAAATGTATCACACTACCCACCACCCAATTTAAAAATATCGAAGGTTTAATTAAAAGTTATGACGATAGAGGTGAGATTTTTATATCAAAAAGTTATTTTTTTGACAATAAAAATCGCCTTTTCTTAATTTTCCTTAATAAGGACCACTTTCAATTTTATTGAATTTATGCTTTATTTTATAGACATTTTATTTTAAAAGTTCACCCGTAAACGAGAAACTTATTATTACACTTGACTCTTGACTGCCAAATATTTAAAATATTCTGGACGCAGCAAGCGCATTATAGTAGTGAATTTTAATAAGGATTGTACACTCTTAGAAAGATTATTTAAATATATCTGGAAGACCGGTTATAGAGGTACCAGCTAGCCATCACTTATTAAAGAAATTTCTGTTTTCTATGGAGCTAGAAAATTTTACTGCAAGTCTCTGTCAAAAGTTGTGTTACAAATTTCATTAAAGTTACAAAAGTTCTCCAGAAAGAAAACGAATTATTTACAAAGAGAATGTAACTACCAAATTATGGCAGGTATTTTGTCTTATTAATTGCTTGGAAGGTTTTGTTTTAGTCAACCCAATCGAACTAGCTTTTGCTGACAAAACAACAAAAGAGATTTTTTTAAACCAATTTGTAGTTATCAGCGAAGCTCATGATGCAATTTTTCTTTAATTTAGTACCCAGACTGAGTTTATATAGGTTTTACTATGGTTCAAGATTGAATATTCTAGCTTAATGTGATATTGAGTTATCGGATTTAAAATATTTTTACAAAAGTCCTCTAACATAACGTACTTGCTGCACTCAGATCCTTTTCAACACTCATTTATTGTTGCTGTATTCACAGTTTTTGAAAATGTCGAAATATTGTAGCTCTCTATGTAAGACTGACAAACAAGGCAACCTTAAATTTCAATGCATAAACAAGAACAATGTAAACAGGTAAAATTTTTTGGGAACAACCCCCAAGAAAGTTACTGGACCTGCGGTTAATATAGGGGTTCTGGGCGTGGTAAACAAGATTTGAAGGAGCAAATTGGGATAAAGGCAGCTTACAGAGGTCCAACTAACCTGTTTTCTTTTCGCACCTTCCGCTGACAGTTCGTTTTTATCTTCTTCCCTGTCAGCACCCCTATTCACTCCTGGTCCCGTGATTTTCTTAGGGACTGTTTGCAAGCTTTTTTTCTTGTGGCTTGTGCATTCAAAAAGAGATCTAAGCATGCTCCTGAATGTTTCTCTTAAAAGCTCCCATGTGCTAATCTGCAAATTTACTGAAAGTTTAATTTTTATTTACAAAAGGAATGTACCTGCTAATTTATAAACGTGGCAAGTGTTTTCCTTATTAGTCGTTTGGATGATCCGTTTTAGTCAACTCAATCGAGCCAGTTCTTGCAAACAAAATAACAAAAATGGTTTTTTAAAACAAATTTGTGGTTGCCGGTGAAGCTCATTGTCTTATTTTTTAATTCAATACCCACGCTGCTTTTATATAGGTTTTAGTATATATCAAAACTAAGGATCCTAGTTAATGGCAAATTGATATATCACCGTTTAAAATATTTTAAAGAAAATTCGCTGCCGTAATGGGCTTCCTGCGCTTCACTCTTTTCAGCACTTATTTACTATTGCTGGTTCCATATTTTTTGAAAACGAAATAAATAAATATAAACAATACAAAATTTTGTAATTAAAATTTTAATAATTTACACTGATGATAATACGTAGTGTCGTTTTCCTCAAATTTTCCATACACTACATAAACACTAAAAACTAAAACTAAACAATAAGTACCTTATTCAACGATATTAACGGATTAGTGGAGTCGAAATTAAATTAAAATTAAAAATAAAATCCAAATATATATATATATATATATATATATATATATATATATATATATATATATATATATATATATATATATATATGTATGTATGTATGTGTATCCCAAGCAACAAATTAAGGCAAGTTAACTAGCACTCGGGTCCAAATAACCTAACCAAGTTGTAATTTAGTAATAATTAACTAAAATGTTGCCTTGATATGACTACAAATTTGGAAATGCGGCTCTGAATTAGCTTATTTATGACTATTAAAATTACTCCAAAGTCAGTAACTTACAAGTAACTAAATTGGGAAAAAATTGGTTTAATTTTACTCATAAAATATACTTGAATATACTTTTGTGTTTCAATTCCAGAGTTGGTAATTTTTAGGTCGAAGTGTGCCCTAAATTGGACTGAAAATCGACTACCAAGCCCAGATACCTAAAATACCTACTTTAAGGTAATTTATTACCTAATATTAACCCGCAATATGTCTCTGTGGTATAGTAAATTGGAGGTCTTCTTAGGAAGTCCAGCTTACATATATATTACCAATTTCATTGCAATACAGCACAGGAAATATTTTGGGCACTGAGCTAACCTAAAATGGCTTTCTGATAGGCTATAAAGTCATAATTACTGCAGAAATGGTCTTCCAAGTCAAATTGCCTACCTTCAAGTTGAAAATACCCATAAAATCTGACTTGAAATAAAAATTGTCCTCAATGTTCAAAGTGTACAGCAGTGAAATACATTTGTGAATCTTAAAGGTGTGTCAGTTGATAAACTTCATCAATAAAAGTTTATTCTTGTTGTTAATGTGCGTGCACCAGTAACAAATATAGTGTGTGAATGCCCCCTTTGAAACCAATAAAAGTTTACATACATACTACACAAACTATTATAGAGTAGTAAAGAATGCTTACAGAAAAATAGTGATAGATGCCGATCATTCAAAGTGGCTTACATCAAATGAAGAACTCATTTTTCAATCCTAAAAAAGTATGACAACTTTATCGGCTACTACTACTAGGTATATGAAAGTAAAACTGAATTTCAATTCTATGCTGGTATCAAATCAGCACGTTTCCCTCTTCAATATAATACATCCCTTTTCATGCCAAATGGAGTGAAGTATTGGCAACACGGTCAGCTGTCATGTTTATGTTTATTTACTTATTTTATTTTGTTTCTATTTTCTATTAATGTTTATATATTATGGAATCAAAGACCAAAAGCGCTGTATAATCATTCCTATATGTCTCTCCGCTGTGCACGGATATAAGTAATATATATTTCTATACACGAAAATGTTTCATTTCTAATAAATTCAAACAAAATTCGTTTACCATATAGTTGAAATTCCCATAATAGGACAAAATGCCTTCAAAGTTTGGTTAGTTTGCCCTGTCATCAGGAATTGTGACTTATAGGTAAAAAAATAGGGCAAAATTAACTTTCAGGTCAATAACGTTAGAAGGGCAGCCATATTAAATTAATTTTGCGGTATCCATCTTGATTGTATTGGAATATGAAAAATAATATTTTGTTGAATATAGTGTAATCAAATTTTAGTTCGAAAAAAACATTAAATAATTATTGTATACCATGACGACAAGATAGTTTTGTGTTGTTTACATCACCAATCCTCCAAAATCAGAATTTCAAGAATTTTGAATAATTTTTTATTTTCACTAATTTTATCTTTTACACGGGCGCTCGAATTTTATCGAAGTATCATCATCATGTTAACAGAAAAAAACATAACCGCAGTGGTTTTTTTCTTTATACAGTGCGAATCACCTTTATCATTGTTGCAAATATTTGAAGTAAGTTCTTTGATCATTCAAGATGTCATTTTTTAACAAAGATGGACAATATCTCTACTACTCTACTGTTTGTTTATACATACATAACCACAGATCCTGCAGAACCGAATAATGTCACATGCGTAGTTCGTTGTTAAGAACGTCACGGCAGTCGGCGCCTAGATGTCAGATTCAAGTAAAGCGTAGCACATATTTACCAATATATTACGTCCATTGGCCCAATGTTGAATGAAAATGCCCTAAATATAACTAAAACGCCTTGGTCGAAACCACTTGCTGGACCTATTATCGACTTCCATATTACTTTGACTTTATTCTCCACATTGGTAATATACACTTAAATTTTACTTGAAAATGACCTGTGGTGATTTGGTCGCCGACCTATTGGTAGGGCGATTTTACGTCAATTTGACTTTAAATGTTGCTTGGGATGTATATAAATTCAAACGGACCTTACGTTTGAGTTTTGGGGACCCTAATTCGCGTTTATTTGAAAACATTTTCGAAAGTATTACCATCGTATCAGTGAATTTTCTTAATAAAAATTCACTAATAAAATAATTACTTGCCCTACGCCTGCTTTATATGTTCCGTAGTCTTATATAACACACATTTAAATACACATCTACTTACACTTCTCATGTTCTTACAACTGCAGCTCTTTACTGATTAACTAACTTTTTAATTAAGTCCTTAAAAAATAACCGCAATTAACTTTAATACCTCCACAACATCAAGTGCATGAGCTCATTACTGATAAGAATTTTTATTACCAAATTCGGCAAACATAATCGATGGGTTTATACGAGTTTACTCTGTTATTCGAGTTGGCTCTTTTCCACTCACACTCACTACATCCTTTTTATTCTGTGCTGACAACATGCACCGCCTGCTCTAATTTCGCTACACCTCCCGATCAGCATCAAGCAACCTTTGAAAGGTCATTGCACGCCAGAGTGATGTTGTGTATTTACACCGCACAAAAATTAAATGAGTGTAGGTACCAACATGCATAAATCATCGGGTACTAACCATTATTGGTACCCATCATTTAAGTTTCCATGTTAATTTATATTGATTATGGTGTTAGTTTAATTTAATAAGCGGCAAGTTACTCGTGCGTTAAGTTAATACAAGAAGCCTTCATTTACTTAGTGAACATTCAGACGTTTTAATATGAAAAGTCATGGCTTGCTTTGATTGAAGGAAGCAACTTAACTTTTAGTAAATTTCCATTAAGAACATTCACCAATACAGAGGTAAGACTTATGGAAAAAAATTCAAATGAGCGTTAATAGGGCCCCTAGAACCGAAATCCAAGGTCAGTTGAAATGTTTATATATATATATATATATATATATATATATATATATATATATATATATATATATATATATATATATATATATATATATATATAGTTAGTGGTTAAAGTCCAACGCCTGACAGACAGAGTAGTTAACTGCCATGCGTAGATTGACTGATACAACACGTATAAACCATACATCAACCAAATAAGTAACAGTAACATACTACCCTAACTAACAATTGTGAAATATTGGCCACAAATTTTAACTGGGAAATTCAATCAATCTAACAAAAAACTATATTTGTAGCCTGATGAACGGCCCCAAATACAATTTTAGACTGAAATTGTAGCATAATATAGTGGAAATGTAAACAATATCGAGTCAAGTCTCTACAAGAATGATTTTAGAATAGCTTATTCTTTTATCTTTAAACTTAACAATAAGACGTCATATAAGATCTAAACAGTTATTGAATGTGTTTCAAATGCCAAGAAGTTTTTTCGGGGTAACTTTGTTTATTTTTGGGAATTTTTATACTTTTTCACACACTAAAGTTACTTTTATGAAATATAGTACATGGTTCCTACTATAGATGTTTACTATCTACCAAATTTTATGTCTTTAATCAAACAAAATAAATATTTGGAATTGAATTCAGTTTTATGAAGATTAACTACCATAACGCACTTGCTGCGTCCGTGGATTCTTTTTAAATAAAGGATGAATTTTAAATACATTTATTCCAACCTGTCTTTTTTTATATGTCAACAACACACCACGAAAGCTTACAGCCTAAATACTATCGTACTGTGGGTGTCAAGAAGGAGGAAAGAGGCGACTTGCTAATTCTGGACTTGAAGGTTTGGAGGTTCGGAGGAGAAGGAAAAACATGTGCCGGCAAGGAATTCCACAACTTGTGGAGTGTGGAGTGGAGGGTGCTGTCGTCCGCGTAACTGTGAACTCGGTTGGTTGCTCGGTTGGAGGGCATTAATGTGGAGAAGAAACAAAGTTAGGGGCTGAAGCTAAACCTTGAGGAATTCCTGTATTAATTGGATACAGTTTAAAGGAATGGCCATCCACGACAACAGAAATGCTCTGGTTGGAAAGGAAATTTGCTGTCCAGGTACAGAGTTTTGGTGCTGGCCATAGGCCAAAAATTGATTAAGCAACTTTGCATGCCAGACCTGGTCAAATGATTTGGATATGTCTAGAGAAACAATCTGGTATTCGCCGTGTAGTTTCATAGACTTGTTCCAAGAATGGGTGACAAAGGAAAGGAGGTCGGCAGTTGATCTGCGCTGATGGAATCCATACTGCCTGTCGTGGATTAGACTGTGTTTTTCAAGAAATTTTAGTAATTCAAGTTTATATATTTTTCCATTACTTTAGAGACGACAGAAAGGAAAGAAGTAGGTAGTTGCTAGGAAGCGCTTTGGATTCTTTCCTGGGAACGGGTTGTACTGGAGCAGTTTTCCAGTTACTAGGGAATATGTCTCTATTGTAAGATGTCTGAAACAGACGAGCCGGGACAGGAGCAAGTTCTGGTGTGCATTTTTTGAGAGCAATTGCTGGGATCTCGTCAAGGCCAGAGGCTTTCCTGGTATTAAGAGAAGAGAGCATCTTTCGTACCTTTTTAGTTTTGAAAATGATATACGTCATTTTATGCGTTACATTAGGGACTATTGGTAGTTGAACATTTAAAGGTGGGTTGAGAGTAGAATGGTCGGCGAACAACGAGGCAAAAAGTTCAGCCTTGCCCAGGGCGGTAGAAACAATTTCATCCCCTGAAACAAGAGGTGGGAACGTGCTCTTGCAGAACTTATTCCCAATAGATTTAGCAAGAATCCAGAAGGGTTAGCTGCGGTTGGAGCTTAAGAGGACTTTGTTTTTGATGTGGCTATTAAACGAATTTTTTGCCTCAGAAAGAATACCGGCATAGCGGTTTCTTATGTCGTTAAATGCTTGACAATTTTCTTGACTGGGATTGTGTAGAAACGTTTTGTGAGCTTTGACATTTTCAAGTCTGGCCTTCTCACAGGATTTAGAGAACCAGGCCTTTTAAGGGTACTTGGTGCGTCCGTGGATTCCTTTTTAATAAAGAATGAATTTTAAATACATTTATTTCAACCTATCTGAGCTCATTGTAAAATAAAACTAAGTTCAATAGGGAACAAAATGTAATTGTTGAATTAAATATAATTAATTTATTAGCCCACAAAAAAAACATTAAAAATAAGTGATGTGCCCTAGATACCCTAGATATACCCTAGAATGATGTCTTTAGATCATGCACTGGAGCCCAGCTTCTTGTTGCAATTTACACAAAACTGGTAAAATGTATAAAATAACCTTTATATTTAAATTAGAAAACACAAACAACAAACAACAAACTGCTGAACATCACACCACAGCAATTACTCTTGTCTTAACTGCTCAAGTTGAAGTGTGAAACCCAGCACTAGTCACGATACATGCTGTACACAAATTAGCTGATAGCCTAATGATAGCACAGCAAGGCCTTCTTCAGTGGCTTACAAAATATAGTTGTTTTACAAAAGAAGAAATAAATTGTAATTGACGCAAATAGAATCAAAAGGCCATCCTAATTTTTTTTTTGTGTATACAAGTGATGTTTGTAATAACAGTGGCAATTTTTAAGAAAGGTAAACTTTCGCATTTAATTAGTTGCATGAGTTTTGGCCCGTTGCATAGACTTTATAAAAGTAACTTTTGTACAGGTTTTTGTACAAATTTACTATTTTAGAACAACAATCTGTTTACGGGTGCATTCTGACCATAATGCATAGAATATTTAACTACAACAAATCCTTATATCGAACAAAATATCTTTCAATTTAACAAACCCACTCCCTCTCTTAATGCATTGCGGATCTTTTCGTTAATAGATTTGCAACTGATTTAGAAAATAAAATGTTCGAGACGCAGCAAGTGCATTATAGTAGTGAATTTTCATAAGAATTGTACACTATTAGTAAGATATATTATTAAAATTAATTCTTTAAATTTAAATTGACCTTGGAGAACGTTTTTAGAGGTCCCGCAGTTAACGATTATTTGAATAAGATTCTATTTTCTATGGAGCTAGAAAATTATAATTTGGTAGAGATATATGTAAGTACTGCAAGTCCCTTTAAAAAAATTGTGTTACAAATTTCATTAAAGTCACAAAAAATTTGTAGAAAAAATTTTTAGTTAATTAAAATACAACCACCCTCAATGCCTAAACAAGAACAACGTAAACAAGAACAGTTTCTTGGGAACAACCCACAAGAAAGTTACGGGACCTGTGGTGATTATAGGGGTTCTGGGCGGGATAGACAGAATTTTAAGGAGGTATAGCTGCAAAATGAGCTAAAGTTAGCTTATAGATGCCCAACTAAGCTGTTTTTCGCACTTTCTGCTCACATTTCCTTTTTTTCTTCTTTTTCCGCCCAACACCCCTATTCACTCCTGGTCCCGTAATTTTCTTGAAGGCTGTTTGCAATGAATATTTCTTGTGGTTTGTGCATCCAGAAGGAAATCTAAGCATGTTTTTAATTTTTATTTTCTAATAAGCCCCCGTGTGCTAATCTGCAAATTTACCGAAAATTTCATTTTTGTTTACAAAACGATTGTACCTGCCAAATTGTAAGCGTGGCAGTTATTTTTCCTTATTAGTCTCTTGGATGATCCGTTTTAGTCAACTCAATCGAACCAGTTTCTGCCAACAAAATAACAAAAATGGTTTTCTAAAACATATTTGTTGTTGCATGTGAAGCTCATTGTGTCATCTTTTAAATTTAGTACCCACGCCGCTTTTATATAGGTTTTAATATGTATCAAAACTGAAGATTCTAGTTTAATGAGAAATTGAATTATCACCATTTATAATATTTTTAAGAAAATTCGCTACCATAACGCACTTTCTGCACCTAAACTCTTTTCTACACTTATTTACTATTACTTTATGCATACGTTTTGAAAATAAAATAAATAAATGTAAACAATACAAAATTTTAAAATTAAGATTTTAATAATTTACACTGAACATCTGTTTATAGGTATACTTTATAGTCATCTTTCTTTATGACGTCTCTAAACAAAGAAGAAGAAGAGTATAACCTCGAATTCGACTCCCCCTTCTGTCAGTTGGCACAATAACAAATTACAAATAGGTAATTGGTGTTGTTAGATTTAACCAGGAGAGCGAGATGGCTTTTAAATACCCTGATGGATGAGAAGCTTAATATTTATACATAATAAAACGTAATTCTAGGTTGCCTTTAAAGATATTGAATCACTTTCATTAATTTTTTTATTTATTTCTTTATATTTATCTGATATCTCGAGTTGCTTATGTTGAGAGTTTTGGCAAATGGCAACTCCGCTGATTGTTTATTGTGACATATTTTGTAGCCTGTTCGTTTGAAGTTTGATTCGAAGCATTTGTTTGAAATAGCAGCATAACCCTGATATAATCTCTCTCCTTGTCTAACATTATAGGCACCCATTCAGAAGTAATTTCAGGTTTTATCGTAAATTATTTATTCTTTATTTGGTTATAACTCAAAATTTACTGAACCTATTAAGTTCGTAGTTGGTAGAGAGGACTACTTATACGATATCTACAAGTGTGCAAAGTTTTAGTTTCATATTTTTAGTAATTGAAAAGATATTGCGTTCTCAAACACTTTTTCGCATTTTTTTCTAAAAGTATTTGTGTGTCAAAACTGTCTAATGAACTCGTCCAAGCTATTAAAAAAATGAACGGAATCGCCACATTTGGTTTTGTTGGTGAAGTATTTTTTGAGTTAGCGGTTATATATATATATATATATATATATATATATAAATATATATATATATATATATATATATATATATATATATATATATATATATATATATAAACTTTCCAACTGACCTTGGATTTGGGTTGTAAGATCCCTAATTCACGCCCATTTGAAAAAAAATCCCAAAAATCTTACCATCGATAACTCTCTATTAGTGAGTATTTTCATAGAGTGTGCTTTTGTTATGTAGACGATATTTTCGCAGGCTTTAACCCAAACATATCCAACATAGAGGACTTTACTAATAGACTAAACCAGAGATTCGAAACCTGTGACTGATTAACGAACTCGACCTCGGTTTTCGCCTAAACAAGATTTTTGCCAAGTTTGATTGAAATCAGTTTATATATATATATATATATATATATATATATATATATATATATATATATATATATATATATATAAACATATAAAAATTTTAACGGTCCTTGGTTTTGGGTTCTAGAGACCCAAATTCGCGCTCATTTGAAGATATTTTTTCAAAAGCTTTTGATCGTGACCTCTATTATCGAATCTCTCCTAATGAAAATTCGCTAAAAGAACTATTGAAACCACATTCAAGTCATGCGTGGCCCAGCATATTTTGGATAACAATCACCAGAAAGATAAGAAAAACCTAAAGCTTATCAAAAATGTTAGACAATCGGTGAACTTAGACGTCTGCAAGAGTATTTATATCTCCAAGGCCATAAACAGCACAATTTGCCTAAACGGAGCTCCGCTCTGATTAATATTTCACCGCTCGCATTGTCTCTTGATATAAAAAAGATCCCGAAACTGAGTAGCAGCAAGTATGACGAAATATTTAAAGGGACTTCCGGAAATTAAAATATAAGCGTAGAAAGTTTGTTTGTGATTCCTCTATCTAGGGTGTCATTCTTTTACTGACACCTTATATAAATAAAACGTTTAGTAGTTGAGAGATTGGAATTTTTCATCCTCTGATGATGCCAACTTTGTTATTGAAACGATCCTCATGTGTTTAAATTGTGTTGTGGTGATTTGTTTTTTCCAAGTGTACTTATCAGTGCTCATCACAGGTTCAAATCTTCACTTAGTATAACATCGAATGCAATAACTTTATTAATACACAAATTCCAATATAGGTAGTCGGGGTGGTCTTTTTACTGGGCCAATTTTATTTGGCCGGCTATTATAAAAATTAGTAGAAACGTCTTCACCTTTCCGTGCTTGAGATCATGTATCGAATTTCATAAATTATCTAAAATCGGTTTCCTGTTTAATAGAAGTCCCATAAAAACATAAAACATAGGTCAACTAACTACGGCAACACCCAGAGGACTACTTGCCAATTATAAAGAAACCGTTAACTGAAATCTATTATATTATATTGAATTCAACACATTTTGACACCTTTGGTAGTCTTCTAGCGCCTTTGTTTAAGGAGGCGCTATTCGAAACCTGTCCTGGTCTATTGTCACCTTAATATCCATGATCTGTTGAAACAGCACAAAATTAAACTTAGCTGTGGCGCATTTCTGCGGTAAAGCTCATTTCTAGTGAATTTTCTTTAAAAAAATCACTAATGAAGAGATCCCGACTTTTGAATTTTGAAAAAAATTTCTTCAAACGTGACCAAGTTTAGTGAATACCGTTCTTTTGCAAGTGGCTTGGATAAGTTCGTTAGCCAGGAAAATCGCCCCCGGAAAATTGTGTGTTTTCTTTCGAAAAAAAATATATCTCCAAAAATAACAAAGTAAGGGCAGTCAAATTTGATACGCTGGTTAACATCGTTATAGGTAAATGACGTACGAAAATTTAGCTCTGTAAATTAAAAGACAAAAAAGTTATAGGCATAGTCGCGGTTTAAAACGTCAAAATTGGCAACATTTGGGCAAAGAACCTGAATCTAATACGAGCTATGGAAAGAAAATGCCTCAACAAGAATGTTTTACAAACCCTGAAGTTTTAGTTTTAACCGTCACTGTCCTTCATTTTACTTAAATATTTCCAGAAACTTCATTTCAAATAGACCCTGTCTCTGATGCTTTGGCAGAAGTCAAATTTTTGTCGAATTTTCGTAAAAAAACAATAAAGCTCAATATATTCGTTATTATACAAGATATGAAAAATATTATATACATCAATTATAGCGCGTCTTGAGCTACATCTTAAAAAATTACCTCTACAATCACAGGCTGGCTCATAAGTCGTTGGTGATACAAATTTTCTTTTTTTAAAATCGAACACGCCTTATATGATTGCATGCTTTTATTTTCCATCGAAATACAATGTATGTTTGTAAAAAAAAAGATAACTGGACGCAGCAAGTGTGTTATGGTTTTAGTCGCACACGCCTTATATTATTGCATTTTTGCATTTTCCATCGAAATATAATGCATGTTTGTAAGAAAAGAAATTTGGGACGCAGCAAGTGCGTTATGGTAGCGACTTTTGATCAAATGCTTCATATTTGAATAGCTCATTTTCCTATTAACCTATAAGGTTGACCAAGAAACGAATTTTTTCGGAAACACTTTAAGTTTACTTTCGGAAATTTTTGTACATTTTCAAGCAATAAAGTTATTTTGATAAAACATGGCAAATTGTTTCTACTATATAGGTTATACTGATAAGCAGATTTGATGCCTGCTTTCTTAAAAAAACACTCATATTTGATATTAAAAACAATTTTATGAAAATTCACTACCATAATGCAGTTGCTGCATCCAGACTTTTTTCCGTTATTATTCACAATACAAAAAATGTTCGGTACGCAGCAAGTGCGTTATGCTAGTAAATTTTCATAAGAATAATATATTATAGTGATCTAGCCTTATATTAAAAGTTATAAAACATTACTTAATTTAATTACGAACAGTAAAAAATAGGGTAAAGAAGGGAAAGCAAAAAGATGATCTCTAACATAAATATTTATACAGTAATTTGGATACAAAACTCAAACAAAACAATTAATAAACAGGAAATATACTCAACAAAAATACACCAGAAACCTCAACATAAATAAATTCCCGTGGTTCATGCATTGAGGGTGATTGTATGCATGCAGAAGAGGAATAAGATCCCCAGGACGAAGATGGTTTCTGCGCCCTTACTCAAAAACACGGGGGGTCCTGCTTCCCCTTGTGGATGCATACAACTACCTTCAAAGCATAAAGCACAAGAAAAATTGCTTGCGGGCAACCTCGAAGACAGTTACTGCACCTGGGCGAATATGGGTGTTGTGCGAGGTATACAGGGTTTAAGGGAGGTATTGCTGCAGTGTGAAAAACGGATCTTTTCAAAGTATGACTAAATGGGTTTTAGCACTTTCCGCTCATATTTTTGTGTGATGCACCTGATCATGATCATGGAGGAACCACATTTTTTGACGTATAGTAAGTGGTACATCTTCTAGTAATACAGGTAAGTAGTTTTCTAAAAAATCTAGACACATCGCCCCATTTAGCGTTCCCCCGAAAAAATGTGGTCCCACTACAACGCCACCGCAAACATTCAAAGACCATCTGGTCTGACTGCGTGTACTGTATATGTGGGGATTGCTTATTTCATATAAATGGAAGTTTTGTCATTAACAGTTCCGTTTCTATTGGACGTAGGTTGACCCACAAATAAAATAGTATCTGAGAAGCATCTAGTCGTCCGTATTTTTTGCAGCGCCTACTGTCCAAATGCAATCCTTCTATGGTAATCGTTATTAGTGAGCTCTTGGTGTAGCTGAATATGATATGGATTCATCTTGTAATTGTGTAATATCCTCTCTACCGACTTACGACTAATGTTCTGAGGACTTGCTATCTCCTGGGTGTCAAGATGAGGATCGTCATAGGTAGTGAGCAACACATTCAATCCATTGTCTTCAGTGGTAATTGTTTTCTTTTTTTCGTGTGACTCGTACTAGTTCTATTAACGCACTCCATTAATCTCTAAAGCGATGGATTGGTGGGTTACCTTCGTTCAAGAAACTTCTGGTGATACACTCCATTGGCTAATAGATAATTTCCTAAACATTTTCCTAAGACCCAAAGCGTATAGCCCAATTTATCTAAAGGAAAATGCATTTTTGTCTTTTTAGTAAAACATTCCTACAGCAGCTACTCACAACAATAAACTGTGATTAATGAACAATGTGGAATCTGTCATTTGTCAACGGCCTACTATTTTGCCTCGTATTGCTCTTATAAATCATGTTATGTGGATATAAATGTGAGGTGTATAAAAAATGACCGAATGATCTGAAATATTTACAGAAGCGGATAACTGAAGAAATCAACAATATTACGCCAGAGATGATACAAAATTCAGCATGAAATTTTGTTGATAGATTATACCACTGTCAGCTTGTAGACGGAGCACAATTTGAACAATTATTTTAGTTTAAAACGATTATTATTACAAACTTTTATAACAGATATCCTGATTTTGCATTATGAATAACTTTTTTTTTTGTGGTGTTATCAAGTACAAAAAAAAACTTGCTGATGTTTCAGAACCTAGTTGTTTATCCTGCATCCGAAAATGTTAAATAATACAAGGCGTCCGTTTAAAAAAAATTAAGTTGGAATCATTTCCTGTTAAACCGGAAGTGAGAAAAAAGTGAATGTGTTATAGAAAAAGGCTTATTAGTGACCATTTGTCATTGCAAAGATTTAAAAAAATTGCGTTATTAATAACAGGGATGTTCGACCGTTCCGGGACTTTTTACAAACCCTGTAAAGTTTTTCCATTTATAAATGTATTATTATGAAAATTGACCAGTTCGTTGCTATACACGGTTGAGCTTCGAATTGAGGCACTCGGGTAGGTAGCGTGTTACATTTTCTGTAATACACGTAAAGGGCCAAACGTTTAAAATCTCCAAGCGTTTATCTTTAATCTTTGTAGTGGAAGGTGTTAAAGTTGGTGAATTAATAGCAGGGTTGAAACATAATTCGCTCATCGGTGGTGTGCAATCTTCAACAAAAATCACGAAATCTAATGTTTAAATTATAGAAGCAATTATAGAAAATTGCCTAAGTGATTTACTAGTTAAAAGTATTAGATCTCAATCAAGGGACCTTCTATTAAATTGGCTAGAACGTGTTCACCTACAATAATGGATTTAGCTGAGTCAAATTATATTGAAAACTTGGTAAAAGCTAAGCGGTAACTACAAAATACCACGAAAATATTATATCCACATTGAAAAGTTCAGGACGCAGCAAGTGCGTTATGGTAGTGAATTTTCGTAAGAATAATATATTCTAGTGATTTAGCCTTATACAGGGTGCCCCATAATTAATTGGACATATGCTAAGGAGTGATAGCTGGCACAAAAATAAAGCGATTGGTTTCAACATGCCTTAGTAAAATGTTACTCGTTTTCGTTTTACAGGGTGTTTAAATAATTTTTCTTACAATTATTTTTTCAAATATCTAGAAAGTGGTTCAACATATTATTATGAAATGTGGCATGGTATCATGTGTAACACGATGACGGTGCCAAGTTCACCACTGCCGCTTGGTGGCGCCACCGACATCAACACTGGTTCATTGGAAAGGCAAACCTGATTGAATTAGAAGTAATCCAAAGAAAAATCTTAAAGATAATCTTAAACAGGGACAATATGTACCCAAGTAATCAACTGTACCAAGAGGCTGGCATACTGGATATAAGACAATTATTTTTCAAATCGGCAATGACTAAACAGTTCAGGAATAGGTTGGGTCTATCACCTATCGAGCACGATCATGAAACACGGTATGGAATGGTGGCGTACAGAAGACCATTTGCTAAAAAGAATATTGGCCAAAGAAGTTATGCACCAAGAATGTTGAATCTTCTTCCTGCTTCATTGGTTACTCACTGCAATCTCGCAAATTTTGAGAAGCGTGTAAAAGAGGACTTTCTGGATCAACCGAGGGCTCTCATACATGCTGCAATTGACAGAAAACTCACAGTCCTATTCTCGAGCGTTGTGACGCACTAGAGCGTGTATAAGGGTGTCTGAATATTGATTGTAGTCTTACTGCTGCTGTGGACTGTGATGGATGTCATAATGGATTTAATAGTTTCATGTAGGTGTTTATTCGAGTAGTTATATGCATAGAAATGTCATGTATATTTGTGTGTATTTTTTTTCTAATTTGTAGTTTTAGGCATAGAAATGCGATGTATACTTGTGTGTAATTTGTTTTTTGTGTGAGATTTTTCTATGTATACGCGCACACGAGTGTTTTGACTCCAGCGATGTAATTATTTATTTGCAGTTTGCACATTATTGTTAATACTGTTATTATTTTACCGTTTGGCAAATAAACTATTATTATTATTATTATTATTATTATTATTATTATTATTATTATTATTATTATTATTATTATTATTATTATTATTATTATTATTATTATTATTATTATTATTATTATTATTATTATTATTATTATTATTAACATGGTCATAATTTTTTGACCACCCTGTATGCGCATTTTCGAACAAAAATAAAGAAAGCCCATATAGTTTCACACAAAAAAGATATACTTCTTTGAAGTCGAAAAAGTTGACCGTTTTCAAAATAAACGTACTTTTTCAATGAAATAAATTAACAATTATGCGCAAACACTATGTATTTTCCAAGGCGTCGATCTTGGTGCAAATTATGTGTATCTGTTGTAGACACTTTCTAGCACATTAAAATGTACGTTATCGAAAGAACCATTTTATTAAGAATTCAACAAAGGTATCAATAAAATAACATCTATAAAACTAATAAATTAAAAGAATGAGTTAACAAAAGGGGTATCGGCAAGATTGTTACAAACTGCATTAATCTACCTAATTAAATTAATCTAAAATCAACCTGCAAATTTTGAAGTAAGTGTTCAGCGTGTTCACCATTTACGGCAATGAATTTCTTCACTCGTTTATTAAAACTATATCTTACTTTAAAAAATGAATTTTGTTGAGCTCTGATACCATTAACACCCTATACGATCTTTTCATATAATTGCTGGCGGTCATTTATTTGATCGAGGTCGACCAGTGACTTTCAATAACCCTAAAAGTAAAAATCTAGCGGATTTAAGTCGGGACTACGCGGTGGCCATGGGTGCACACTACCTCTGTCAATCCACCTTTGAGGGCAAATTTCATCAAAATAATTTCGTACATCTCGGATGTAATGTGCTGAAATACCATCATGCATGAACCAAGAGCCACTCCTTAAAGTTAAAGGTACATCCTCTAAAAATATCGATAAATTATCTCCCAAAAACAAGAGATACGTTGCTCTGTTAAGTCTAGGTGGAAGTTCAAATGGCCCCACAATACAATTTCTAAGAATGCCTCACCAAATGTTTATTGAATATTCATGTTAAAAATGATGTTTGCAGATAGTATGAGGATTTTCAATCGCATAGGTATGGCTATTTCCCAAATTAAACATACCTCTTCTGGTGGATGAGGCTTCATCACTAAATAACATTTTCTTGTAGTACATTGGATCCTCTCAATAGCGTTCTCTAATCAACTGGCAAAATTCTTGGTAACTCCTGAGGTAAAAGCTACTGAACTCGAGTGAAATGACATGGATGGAGCTTTTCTTGGAGTATGATTCTGGACGCCGAAGATTTGCTGCACTAACACTTTTCGTGCTGGTTTCCGCTTCTTCTACAATACGAATTATGATTTTGTCTTACATATCAGCATCAATTACACTCGGGATTCCTGCATTTCTGTTTTTGGAATGAAATGAGCCAGTTTTACCTAATCTATCATATAGTGCGTCAAAAGTTTTTATGATATGGTTGCCTTCTATCAGGATAAATCTCAAAATAGCGCTGTGCTGCTCTGCGCCAAGAAAATGTTTTCTGAGCATAAAGACACACCATATCTCGCATTTGTGAATTTAAAAAATCATGACTCAACATTTTAACGCAAATAACAAGAATAAAGTGGCAAATAAAAATACTTGCTTAATGTCAGTCAATTTTCACAAGTTATAGTAAACAAGTTCCTAGTTGCTACCATAATAAACTTAGCAACAAAGTAAATACAGATTTTTGGTTTTCATTGAAAAAGTACGTTCATTTTGCAAACGGTCAACTTGTTCAACTTCAAAGAAGTATATCTTCTTTTTTGTGTGAAACTAAATGGGCTTTCTTTATTTTTGTTCGAAAATGTGCATACAGGGTGGACAAAAAATTATGAGCATGTTAATTAACCAGTGTTGCTGTCGGTGGCGGCACCAAGTGGCAGTGGTGAAATTGATACCGTCATCGTATTACGCATGATGCCTAATAATACCATGCCACATTTAATAATAATATGTTGAACCACTTTCAAGATATTTGAAAAAATAGTTTTAAGAAAAAATATTTAAACACCCTGTAAAACGAAAACGAGTAACATTCTACTAAGTAGGTTTTGCTGCAAAACGTGAAAAGCGCATCCTTTGAAAGTCCAACTAAGTGGTTTTTTAGCATTTTTGGCTCATATTTCCTGTCCGCCCAGCATTCCTATTCATTCTTGGCCCCTTAACTTTCTCGGGGGTTGTTTGCAAAAAAAAATATTCTTGTGGCTTGTGTATCCAAGGGGGGGCTAGGCATGTTTTAAAAAATTCTTCTAGAACCCTTCGTGCAGTAAACTGCAAATTTACGAACATTACATTCCACTTCGTCGCCTATAAAGTCTTTTTCAGATTATGTAGAATACAGCACTAATGTAAATAGGTTCACGTACATTTTCATTTCTTTATTATTTTTATATGACATATATAAACACAAGATAAGCATAATTAAGGAAAGAGTATAATTAGCATCGTGGCAAAAGAAACTTGAAAAGTAGATAAGTTATTTAGAGCGCGTTATCAGTCATAAACTTGATTTCAAAATCATGTCACAATAGTATTTTGATCATAAAAATTACTTCTAACATTATGCACACAAAGTTAGTAAAATACATTTATAAAATCTAATAAAAACAAACAGTTTCGTAATTTAGATATGATGAAACGTCAAACTCACTGTACCGCAGCATAATATTATTACGTTGCGACTATACTCACCGAATGTCGCATGTCCGTGATAGTGCAAAAATAGGTAGCCGCATTATCATATCTCTCCAGTAATTGTATCTTGTCTTTAACCTAAATTTGAGGCTGAATTTACAATTTTATATTGACAGTTGACAATACATGACCTCACCACAGAATGACAAATGACAGCGAAGCTCCAGCAGCAACGCAGTCTAACAACGTTGTCAGATAGAGTAAATTGGGGTTGGAGGGATGAATTAAAAATCATGAGAAATGGGTAATTTGAAATTTGCAGGTATTTGATAGAGCTATGGCATACAGTACTTTTTTTACTAACTGATAAAAATAAATTTTATAATTGTTTTCTTTATTACCAGCAGTTCTGAAAAATTGAGAACGAACTCATCCAAGCCGTTAACAAAATAAGAGTAATTCCCAAATTTAGTCCAAATCAGTGAAGTATTTCTTGAGTTATCCGTTGTATATATATATATATATATATATATATATATATATATATATATATATATATATATATATATATATATATATATATATATATATATATATATATATATATATATATATATATATATATATGCCCAAAGAAATACGTCAATTTTTAAATTAATACCAAAAACTTTTTATTTTATGAACATTTTACAAATTTGTCTTAAGCGGATCCTCTACTATTCTAAATTTAATAACAAATTTTACTATAAATTATGTGACAGGATTTTCATCGTATCAACGTTTACAAAATGAATAAATAGAGTTTTAGATTTCACGTTTGAGACAGTTCGCGCCCTCTATGATTCCGCTTTTCTAGTGTCGTGGAAATATGGTTTGAGTTTCTGTTTATTAAGATAATTTTCTGCTATTACCATAAATACATTTATAGCTAGACAAACGGTTGACAGTTGTCTGTCTTTTTAATTAAAAATTATTCCCTTCTCGTTTTGATTTAAACAAATTAAATAGCTATTTAAGTTCAAATCTTATAAAAATTAATTGAATTCTTAATAGTATAATGACATTTGGATAACCTCACCAATTCTAGATATAACCTAAAACTAAATTTAAAAATGAAAACCCTTTTCAATGTTTGAATTTTGATTTCAAGTTTCTCAACATCACTTTCTTATAGAGTGTTTTTAATATATCTTATTTTAAATGATATGTAGGCAAATATCTTTTGAGGATAATTCTTTGGTTTTAAATCACATGTGTAAAAAATTAAGCTACACATATACATTTAGATATGTGGCTTGATTAACCTCTTTACTGAGATATTATTCCAAATTGTTTAGGTTATAAAAATAAAATTGTTATTATTGATCATTTCAATGAACCATGGCTTTTCTGGCTATCATTGCTTACCTAACCAGTACTAAATAACAATCATATGTTTGGTTATTGATGCGTTTTTATTTATGTTTAGTGTGGATAAATTGTCGAGTAATATTTATATGGATACAATTTACAAAAGAAAACCATATACATCACGTGCAAACTGTAAGTATCGTATTAACTGCTGACCGGTGGTCAAGTTCTAGTAATAATATCGCTAAGACTATTTTATCATAGCAATATATATATATATATATATATATATATATATATATATATATATATATATATATATATATATATATATATATATATATATATATATATATATATATACTTTTTAAGTGGCCCTCGATATGCGTTCTAGGGGTCCTAATTCGCGCTCAGTTCAAGAAATTTTACGAAAGTCTTACCATCGATACCTCTCTATTAGTGAATTTTCTTGATGAAAATTTACTAAAGAGGGTTCTTGAGCAAGATGAAGGTAATTGCAAAATTATTTGTTCTACCTTCGTTTATCGCTTGGATGACTTTGTTGGCGAACCCAATTAAACTGGTTTGTCCGAAAAAAAGCTTTTTTTCACAAAACAAATTTAAATTTCCAAAACTAATTATATCGTTATTTTCCGGTGTTGTAAACATATTTATGAAAATATGCTACAATAACGCATTTGCTGCATCGAGATTGTTGTTTGTATCCTTGTAGCACCGATTCTTGAACCTTTTTAACCGTTTTCATAAATGATACTGAATTTAAAGTAAGCTATAGCCCTATGCCTATTGTATTCAAATTCTTACGAAATGCTAAGCAACTTTATTTTTCTCTGGAGCCATTTTTCATCCCAACATGGTGTATATGACACACTAATCTGTTAAAGTTAACACCTTAGGTTGTCCGTCATTTAAGATATATATCTCAGGGCTCCCGCCAACTTACAATTGTTTGACAAAATTTTTTAATCAAAATCCATCATAGCTTGTGTCCCACGACTAGATAAATAATGCGATAGCACCTAGAAACATCAACTCTTTAACAAAAAATCATGTAGATAATTAAAATTAATTTATAACTCTATCACGCCATCTGACATTCTATATTAATGTAACGTGTGATCTAAAAATATTCTATCTAATCAGTTTTTACCACGAGCTGATATAATTTTAAGTTAGGTCCTGTATGCCCATAGTAAGCTAAAAGCAGGATTTCTAACTTTTAATTCTACATTAGTAACAGTAAATTTGACTTTATAAATTTATTCACGATTTATAAATTAATAATAAAATACCTAGGAGTTAAGATTGGAACCTGTGATGAGCACTGATAAGTACACTTTGGAGAACCCAATTCAGCACAATACAGTTTTTAGACCTGACGATCATTTCGCTAACAAAGTTGGCATCATCAGAAGGATGAATAAGCTAAACTAACTAAACTATAGTTTATTCGTCCTTCTGATGATGATAACTTTGTTAGCGAAATCATCGTCAGGACTAAAACTTTATTGTGAAGAATTGGGTTCTCCAAATGGTACTTCATAAACTACCTTTTTTATCAGTACACTTGGGGAACCGAAATCACCACACAAAATTTTAAAGTTCTGACTAGTGTTTCAACAACAAAGTTAGGGTCATCAGAAGATGAAAAATTCTAAACCGCCTACCTTTAAAAATCGCCTTTTATACTATGTGTTAGGTAAAGACCGTTACAGAGAAGGACGAAATCCCAGGCAAATTTTGTGTGTATTTGATTTTAATTGCCCGACGAGGTTTTTGAACTTCGTTATAACTACCTGCCGAGTTTCGAAATCTCTTCTATATCAAAGAAAGAGTGCAAACAAAGGGCTATAAATCAATGGCGGAGCTGTACGATATTTTTTAGTGTTTTTTTTTTCAGAAACATGCTTGAATGCACAAGCCACAAGGCAAATTTGTTGCAAATAACCACTAAGAGAGTTAAGGGACCAAGAATTAATAGGGCTGCTTGGCGGGGAGGAAATCTGGGCAGAAATTCTAAAAAAAAAACGTTTAGTCCGATATTGAAAAGATGCGTTTTTCACATCTTGCAGCAATACTTTCTTTAAACCCTGTCTGCTCCCCACAACACCCATATTCGCCTAGGTCCGGTAACTTTCTTGGGGGTTGCTCCCAAGAAATTTTTCTTGTGCTTAATACTTTGAAGGTAGTTTTATGCATGCACAAGGGGAAGATGAACCCCCCAGTGTTTTGGGTGAGGGGTCAGAAACTCGCTTCGTCCTGCGGGTTCTTCTTCCCCTTCTGAATGCATACAATTACCCTCAATGTATGAACCACAGGAATTTTTTCATGCTCCGCTTTCTAGTGAATTTTTTGTAGAGTATATTTCCTGTTTATCAACTGTTTTGTTTGAGTTTTGTATCCAAATTACTGTATAAATATTTATGTTAGTAGTCATGTTTTTGCTTGCCCTCCTTTGTCCTATTTTTTACCGTTACTAATTAAATAATGTAATGTTTTATAACTTTTAATACAAGGCTAAATCAATATAATCTATTATTCTTATGAAAATTCACTAACTAATGGGGAGATCTATATATATATATATATATATATATATATATATATATATATATATATATATATATATATATATATATATATATATATATATATATATATATATATATATATATATATATATATATATATGTATGTATCACACCGATAACTCGAAAAATAATGGGCCGATTTTAATTAAATTTAGTACGTACCATCCTTTTGTAAGTGGATTGGACAAGATCGTTATTCAGGAAAATTTTGGGTTTTCCTTCGGAAAATTTTGGTATCTCCGAAACTAACAAAGTTATGAAAACCAACCATATGAAATTTGGCACATACGTTTCTACTATCCAACTTACCCTACGTGCCAAAATTCAGATCCCTAATTTGAAAGGAAAAAAAGTTATATGCATTTTAAGAACAAAAATTAAGGATCAGAGGAAAGCACAAGAACAAAATATGTTGTGTGATTAACAAAACCAATTGAATATTACATCCAACAGTTAAGTTTTCTTGACGCAAAGTTGTCAAGAAATAGTAGAAAAAATATTCTGAAAATTTGATAATTTTTCTTCTTCAAACGTCAAAGTCGCGATTTTAAACGTCAAAATTTGAACTTTTCAGACAACGAATTTGGAACAAATACGGATTATGTAGACGATATGTCGTAAGAAGTGTGTTTTACAAAGTCTTAACATTAATCTTCAACCATCATTGCCCTTCATTTTACTAAAATATTTTCAGAAAATCCATTTCAAATAGACCCTTTTCCTGATGCTTCGGCAGTAGTTTCAGCTATTGAGTTTATGGTTTAATAGTCTATATTTTAGCAAATTTGCGTCGAAAAAATTCGTTATTGAGAAGACCGCGACATGAATTTTAAAAAGATTTCTTCAACTAGAACCCCATAAACCCATTTACGGGGTCAGTTTCAGTTTTTGTGTATTTACACATATACAGGGTGACGCTTTTCTACGGCAACGCTCAATATATCCCTTATTATACAAGATATGACAAAAAAGTATATATGTTAATTATAGGGTATCTCGAGCTGCATCTTATTAACTTATTTTGACAATAACAGGCTTGCCCATAAGTCGTTGGTGATACACACTTTCTTTTTTAATAGAACACCACCTTAATTTATTCCATTTGTGTGTTAGCGAATTATAATGCATGTTTGTAAGAAAAAAAAATTGATATCGTTGATAGTTTTTGAGTTACTTCAATTGTTTGCAACATTTCACGTTTTTGCACATATTTCAAACATATATCATGAATTGTGAAACGGCGTTTTTATCAATAGATAGCGGAGGCCCATGGAAATGACGCATTTAGAGAGTTTTTTGTTTGTATTACTCGTCGAAAAAATCGAGCTTCTGTATAGGGGCACGCTCAAATAGTGGCTGAATTTTAAAACTTTTCGCAGAAATGTTTTTAGTGTTTCTGTGGAATTTATTTTTGTAAGATTTTTGTGATATGTTGGTAATTAATAATAAATGTTTAGTAAGTTATTGTAAAAGAAAAGTTGTCGAATTTTTGTGAAAAATATAATTTAGTGCAACATTACTGAAGGTCATTTCTGTAAAAAAAAATGGCGTTTTCTGTAAAAGAAATTTTTGCAAATTTTCATTTTTTTTAACTTTTGGTCCTAAAGCTGTTTGTGAATAATTATATCTTGGCAGGTGCGTAAACAGCTTAAAGAGGTGCGTTGGCCAGGACAATCGGACCAGTTTTTTTCTGGAACTTTTAAGGTTTGTTTTCAGAAAATGTTTGTACTTTTTCAAGCAACAAAGCTATTTTAATGAAATACCGTACATTGTTACTAATATATAGGTTATACTGCCAACCAAACGTCCTTCTTTTAAAAACAAGGCATATTTGCCATTAAAAGCCTTTTCACGAAAATTCGCTACCATAACGCACTTGCTGCGTCCCGACGTTTCATGACTTTCATCGTTTGTTTTTATTTTTTCAATATTCTCACCCTCTTTTTCCATTGCTTTGTTTTTTTGACATACGGAGATTGCACACATGAACATTTGCCGCGTTAATAATTAGCTACTTTCTGACACTTATTATAATTTTAATATAGTATAGCTGGATTTTAGATGGTCTATTGAGTGCACCCTGCCCATTGTAGATTACAGACACTTGAGACTATGGGACACACGGTATATCAAATTATTTTCATATTTATCTTCAGACAATCTTTGTCATAATAAACGTTTTTCATGTAATTTTTTATCAACTTCCTATGTATTTTTTCACCGAGACCTCAGAACGAAGATGAAGTAATTAACCGGATAAAAAAGCTAATCTGTCTTCTTTATGAAATCATCTATGAACTAGACCATAATACTATAGACACACTTGCTTATAATTAATTCAATAATACAGTTCTAATTACGTATAATTTAATTTGTTTTTTCGTCTCTTAGCGTACGTAAATTAACAAGATCCAACTAGGTGGTCTAGCCTATCAATTTTTGTCTCTTGAAATGTGATTATAGGGGCAATAATAAAGCCCTTTTCAGGGTGGAATTTATCGACTGGTATAAAGTATGCGATGTGCAGGAGGTCCACGCACCAAATTACTCTTTTTATGAAGATTATATTTACATTCTTCAAATGGTATTGTTATTGAATTAGATTTTAATTAACTAGTTAGGTAGTAACAATGATAGAAACAGATTGTTTCCCAGGACTTAATTGATATGGTTTTACTTTCGTTTTTTGTTATTAGAGCACGACATAGATGGCGGTGTTTTTTATTCGTTATCTAATTACAAGCGAGCTTCAACAATTGTTTTTGACTGGGCTTTTTATGTTTAACTCGTGTTTTCTTAAGTATTTTAATGTACCCAACTTACTATCAGAATGTACAGGCGGCCAAATTGCTTACTTTTGAAGAAAAACTCCTATTTCTAAACAAGATTGGCGAAAACTGATGTGAGTGTCTCAGGCTCAATTTTCATCGCAAATTTAATGGTAGGATATCGATATGTATCATTGTTCCAGAGATACGGGGTGTTTTTTTGGAAGTGGCTATAACTTTACTATAAAAACATTTCTAAAGCAGTTTTCTTACCTAAAACTTAGCGGTGAAGATTACATTCTTTAACATTTTGAGGAGATAGCGATATTTGAATTTTGAAAAAATTTCTTCAAATGAGCGCTATTTAGGACCCCTGGAACCCACATCCGAGGTCGTTTCGGACTTTATATGTATATATATATATATATATATATATATATATATATATATATATATATATATATATATATATATACCTATTTATATGTCACACCGATAACTCAAAAAATAATGGACTGATTTTGATAATACTTGGTGTGTACCTTCCTTTCGCCAGTGGCTTGGAAGTTCGTTAGCCAGGAAAATGGGACTAGTTTTTCCCGGAAAATTTTGCGTTTTCTTTCGGGAAATTGTTATATCTCCGGAAATAACAAAGTTAGAGCAACCATATTGGTTACGAGGGTTTACATCATAAAAAGAAAACCATGCACCAAAATTTGAATTTCTACGTTAAAATTTAAAAAAATATTAGCTTTTAAGTTTTTCTTGTTAAAGCGTAAAAAAAGTCGCGAATCGAAACGTCAAAATTGACATGTTCTAGATAGAGTACCTAAATGAATACAGCTTTGCAGCATAAATGTCTTAAGAAGTTAGAAAACCTTAAGTTTCAGCTACAATCTTCATTGTTCTTTATTTTATTAAAATATTTTCTAAAAATTAATTAAAAATAGACCCTGTATGTGATGCTTTGGTTGCAGTCTCGGTTATTTATTTAATTCTAATAACGAATCAGATAACGTTATTACTTAGCGTTTTTTTTTTTTCAATTGTGCAATATGAAAGTTTTTTATGGAGAAACTGTGTTGATAAGGAGTTTCTCCTTTCTACGGACTTCTGTAAGGTGAGTTTTTTACAGTTTTCATTTCCAGCTCCGTTGTAGCATGTTTACCCTGCACAGAACTTTAAATTTGCTTTACGCCTCTTAACTGTATTGTGGAGTTGAGATCACAGCATTTGTCCGAGGGGTTTCTCTAAGCATGTTTCTCAATTTTTCTTAAAACGAACAATGCGCTAATCTGCAAATTTGCCGATAAATGTTACTAATCACACCGATAACTCAAAAAATAATAAGCCGATTTTGATTAAATTTGGTGAATACCTTTCTTCTGCAAGTGGCTTGAATAAGTTCGTTACCAAGGAAAATCAGGTCAGGTTTACCGGAAAATTTTGTGTTTTCTTTCAAAAAAATGTATATCTCCAGAAATAACAAAGGGCAACCAAATTTACTACGCGGATTTACATCATTATTAGTAAATTACTTACCAAAATTTAGCTCTCTAGGTTAAAATACAAAAAAGGTATTAGGCATTTAAAGAAAAATAAATTGGGGTTTTCCTCAAAACATTATAGTCGTGATTTAAAACGTCAAAATTGGCAACATTTAGGCAAAGAACCTGAAACTAATACGGGCTATGGAAGACTGTCTCAAGTAAAATGTTTTACAAACTCTGAAGTCTTAGCTTCAACCCTCATTATCCACATTGTTTATACTATATACGTTATACTGGTAACCCAATTTGATGCCTGCTTTCTTAAAAATAACAGACATAATATAATGTCTTTTTCAGATAATATAGTATACAACACTAAACTCAATGAGTTCACTTGAATTTTCACTTCTCTCTTATTTTTATATTACATATATATGCACAAGATAAGTATAATTAGGAAGGGGAGGGGGTCTAACTAGCATTTTGGCAGCACAAACTTGAAAAGTTATTTAGAGCGCATTAACACTCATAAACTTGATTTAATCATCATGTCACAATAGTATTCTGATCATAAAAAGGTACTTCTAACTGTACGCAGACAAAAATTTGTAAAACACATTTATAAAATCTAATAAAAACCACAATTTTGTAATTTGTTAAGAGGTTAAGATTTCATGGAACGTCAAACTCACTGGGCCGCGGCATAATATTATTATGTTGCGATTGTACTCACCACATGACGTCATCTGCATGACAGTGAAAAAAAGGTAGCCCCATAATCATATCTCTCTAGTCATTATATCATAGTAGAACTCCCCAGACCTATCTATACAGCGCTGGTCAGGTCGTCAAATTTCGTCTATGAAAAATGAAGTTAGCAGACAACCCCTACTGTGAATATGATGGAACAAGTTTTTGCGATAAGAATCATTTCTTTTTTAGTTGTCAAAAACATACGACTCAAATTAGGGAGTTACTTTCATCTATCTTAAGACACAGTATACAATTACCAATAGATACCAACAGCCCACTCAATACTACATACAGACTTGGAGACTACTTCTCTGGCGGATTTCGTTTCTCTAGGTAAAGGGCGTAGCCAGCCATAAATGTAACCCGCTGTCCGAAGGGTGGAGTGGTCGGTCGGAAAAATGCCAATACCAAAGTCTCGAGCGCCACCACTTTCTAAATAGACGGTTTAGGGAGAAAGTATAAGCCCTAACGAAAGAACGGCAGAATTACGGAGACGGACCACCCTGTGGATGCAGGATGCCTGGATAGTACTCAGTGAAGAAGGGTTGTTGTCCAGGGGTTGGAATTGTTTTAGGTTCAGGGGATACTTATAGTAGCGAGTAAAAGCTGGATGTACAAAAATACAGCTTTATTAAAATAAGAAATATACAATAAAAAGAATATATATATATATATATATATATATATATATATATATATATATATATATATATATATATATATATATATATATATATATATATAAATGATTACAAAATTTAAATGAATATTCTCGCCAGGGTTGCAAACAAAGTAAATAGTAAGGAGTGTATCATGGTCTTCAGCGTGCGGTTGCTTCTCTCCACGGGGTTGCTTGCGGGGTGTATACGGGGGTGTTAAACGGTAAAGGTAGGCTAATTGGAGCAAGAGGCCGTTATGAATTCTAGATGTTTTCGGATGTTCTTCAGCGTTCCGGTGACTAGTATCGCCGCTTCACAGCATCCTCAGACAGATACAAATTGAGGATGCTGTCAGCAGCGAAACTAGTCACAGGAACGCTGAAGAACATTCTAGAACATCTAGAATTCATAAGGACCTCTTTCTCCAGTTATTTTACGCGCTGGCTATGCCATTGACCTGCAGAAACGAAACCCAACAGTGAAGCCAGGGAAGTAGTCTCCAAGTATGTATGTAGTATGGACCAGTTTCACCAAGTAAGGGCAACAACAATCAATGAGCCCACTCTATATTGCTTTTAACAAAGAAAAATCTATACTAACTAAAATCATAGAGTTTATTAAAAACGGTAAGATTCATCATGTGGTTTAATAACATTGAGAGCTCTGTATCCATTTGGGGTGCGTAGTATGTATAACTATGTTACATATAATTTAAAGCTATATATTCGTAATTCTTTGTTTCAGTAATTAATGTTTGGATTCTAAGATTCCTAATGTCTACCCAAACCTTACCTGTGGTCACCTGTTTTGTGTTTATATAAAGTTGTCTTGAACGACCCCAAGACATGAAGTGAGTATCTCGGTTTTAGTCATTAAGTTAAGGTGATAATTAATAAAAGTAGCTAAAATGTAAATGGTAGGAAGATATAAGTGCATACGTGTAATTTACGCATATAATATACTAAGGGTATAAAAATAGTCTGCAAAGAAGGAAATGAAATAAAAATGACCGTGGCTTACAAGTTCACCTCGAGCCAGGGCAAACAAAAAAGTTTCTTACAAGAACCATTTTCTACTATAATTATTTAGAACTATTAGTGTTTGGAACAAAGTATTAAACATCGGTTCAAAAATATAAAACACTAATGCCTATGTCCATTACTATATCAGCATGATATTTTATTGATAATAAAAAAATTCAGTATTCTTCTCCATTGAATGCTGGACAATGATGATAATCATAATGGTGGTGTAAAAAAGATTCATTCTTCAACACACAGTTGTTACTGAATCAAAGAGCACTACTCTATCTTTGAGCTACATCTAAAAAGTGATAGTAAAAAGCAGTACAGTAAGGCAGTCTAGCCACGATCGCAGATTTCAGCTAATGAGTGAGAAGTCCTGCAGTAAGGAGGGTTTACTGCAGTGGCGTCCCGTTAAAACTCTATTACAGTATTTGTTCTCTTGGGGTATTTTTAACCAAATATTCATTATCCTTATAAGTGATTTTGTATTGAAGAAAATGTCTGCCTATACTATACTACAATAATAATATTAGTAATAATAATACTAGTAATAGTAGTAGTAGTAGTAGCAGTGGTGGGGAGGCTAACGCCAAGTAAGTAGGCCACAATGGGCCCTTTATGCCAACCCCAGCAACCCAGCAACCATGCTCTACTCTTCCTCGGTTCCGTTGCCTCGAAATGAAAGCCGTAACGGTCTTCAATTGGACGGTACTTACCTGATTTCTCTGAAAAGTCCTCAAACCAAACAATTCTGCTCGAAGACTACCAAAAGCCTCGCACTCACACAGGTAGTGGTAAGACGTTTCTTCATCCTTGCCGCATTCCTGGCAAATGGGATCCCTTTCTACGCCTATCAATGTGAGGTGTCTTCTAAGGGCGCAGTGGCCTGTCAGCACCCTAAGGATGTGGCGAAGCGTAGGTCGATTCCTACCGAGTAGCCAGACAGCTTTATCTCTGTCCGGCCCCTCCACTAAGTACCTCGCCTGCCTACAGCCACCAACCGACCCCCAGTGCCTCTCCATGGCTTCCTCAGTCCACCTGTCTAAGGCGACAGAAACCGTCTTCCTACTTATGCCTATCGGAGGCTCCAGGCCACGGAATGGCCGCCGGGAACCAAGCCTTGCGAGATTATTCGATACCTCATTCCCCGCTACGCCACAGTGTCCCGGAACTCACACCAGGTGCACCTCTTTTGTCCTGGCTAGTCCTTTGCGTGCGTCAGCGCACTCCTGAACCAATGTTGACCTGATTCTGGCCGCGCAGACTGCCCGGGGGACCGTCTGGCTATCCTAGCAAATGTATACACATTTCTCGCGGCTCCTCCTCAAATCCTGTCTATTGGCCACATACAGGGTAGCGTAAACCTCTGTTTCGAATGCCGTGGTATATGCGCCCAGAGCATAACTCTCGCGCACCCCCAAGCCCTCGATGTATATTCCTGCCCTAGATGATTGTCGGTCCTCCAGCCGTGATCCGTCGGTAAAGCAGACTAGTCTTGCGGGATGGAAAGCAACCTCATTCTCCCTCCACTGGTCCCTACTGGGGATCCTGAGGGTGTATGGCCTAGTCAACCTAATATCGTTCTCGGGATTTCCCTTTCCACCACCTTCGCGACTCTTGGATGCCCTATTACTGCTCCTTCTCCGCACCAGTTTTCAGAGTCTCGCATTTTAGGATGCGACGCCATAGCCTTCCTTCTGATACAGATGGGAAGCGGTGACAGCATCAACAAGACCTCTAGCGTGGCTGAGGGTGTCTTTCTTATATCGCCTGTGATACCCAGGATTGCCAGCCTTACGAGTTTGGCCAGCTTTCTGGTAGTAGTTTGGTTCACACCACACCACCAGACCAACGCCCCATCGAGGATTCTCGGCCTGACCATCACAGTGTAAATCCAATAAAGGATCCGAGGATTAAGTCCCCAGGTCTTTCGCTACTCTCGACGCAGCTGCCGGAGGGTCGCTACTCCCTTCCTCACTATTCGTTCTATTAGCGACCCCCCATGTTACCTTGGAGTCCAGGACCACCCCCAGATATTTGACATCCCGCAATAAAGCTCCAAACATCACGGGCGCTCTAACCCCTCCACATTCCTCTTCTTGGTGAATAGGATCATCTCTGTCTTCGCCGGTTTTACAGAGAGTCCCTGCTCACCACACCACCTTTCAATTATGCTACAGGCAGCTTGCATGCACTCACAGACGACGCCGAGGAATTTGCCGGTGACTCGGACCAAGCCATTCTCGGAGAGCCGCTCCAAGAGGTCCATGACCAGACACCATAGATGAGGAGAAGGGCAGCTGCCCTGATGACAGCCGCCCGTCACCCCCACGTCCAGCTCTGGCTCCTCAAGGTCACCGAGACTCTCCTGTCCTCCAGCATGCTCGCCACCCAGCTTATTATCGACCTCGGCGATCCCCTGTCCTGTAGAGCGGCACACACCGTATCCGTCCTTGCCCTATCAAAGGCCCCATCCACATAGAAGAACACAGCTAATGTGCTCTCCCCGTAGTGAGGGGCCCTTTCCACCTTTCGCGTCACAGCGTGGAGCGCCGTCTCCGTCGATTTCCCCTGCTGGTACACGTGCTGACTTTTATCGATGGGTTTTTTAGGTTTATGTATCATGGTATATTTATGTATGGAATTATTTTATGTTAATTTAAGAAAAGAGGCTCTAACAATTTGTTAAACAAAATTTTAGGCGTCATAATAAATGTTCCCCATAATTTATGATGAGAAAATAAAAATGTATATCAATCATTATACAGTAGACCTACTTTTAGAGGTATTCTATTATATTTTTTTCAGCTGAAGGAGGATGAAAAACAATTACAACCAAGAAGAGAAATATCATTATTTCTCCTATTCATAAGATCCTCGAAAATTTCCAAACAAACGTTCTGCCACTGATATAAAACCAAGGAAAAATTCGCCCCTTTCAGGGGTGAGTTTTGAGCGGTGGAGGGATTCGTGGGGATCGGAAGTAATATTCAACACCACCACCGTACTCAGCATCTTCGGAAACGGAGGAACAGGTGTTTTGCCGCTGATATAAACAAATCGCCCCTCTTGGGTGTGATTTTGGACCGGTGGAGGGGTTGGTAGGGTTCGGAAGTAATATTCAACACCACCATCGTGCTCACCATCTTTGAAAACGGGGAGTAGAAGACTTTTTCTTTACAGGGTTTATGATGTGATACCCGTGGTTTTTGCCGTTTTGGGGGTTGGGTGGCCTTATGTGAAATTTTGACATCGGCATCGTGTTCAGCATCCCCGAACACGTGGGGAGGGGGTACTCTTCTGCCTAGGCAAAATATTTACCTGTTCGTTCGACTCACATACGCCACTACTAGTGGTTTAAATATAAAGGGTGTATATAACAGAACAAAAATTGAATATTAAGAATACACATAAAAATTATTATATACATTTTATAACCACTTCTGTGCAAGCTTGTATTTTAAATCTCAGAACGGCTATTTGTGTTCTTTTTTCGGTCAGTTACAGTCGAAATGATAACATGCAGCTAAGTGTCACGTTTTTGTTGTCGTAACTAAAGACAGGACACAATTACGACACAAGTAATGACGTCAGTGATTGTTAGTGTTGTATGTAACATGGAACACAGACTTTTTGATTTTATTTGCTCATATACTTTTGTGTATGTGTTTTTAGATATGGTTGCGTATACGTAACATGCCTAAGAAAGAGTGAGAGTTATAAAATAAAGGCCAGGTGCTCCTGTAAGCTAACACAAGCTGATGTGTCTAGCGTCCGGCGCTTTGGACAGACACCAGAACACGTGCCTATGTTCTTCTGATAGACAGCGGCGACTCTCACGGGGAACATATAATATGAAACTATACTTTTAGTGAATTTTCTTTTAAAAAATTTACTAATGAGGAGATCCCGACTTTTGAATTTTGAAAAAAATTCTTCAAATGAGCGCGAACTAGGCCCTAGACAGCGACGGCTTTAGGGGGGAGGGGGGGCGACACGGGCGGTCGCATAGGGCGCCGGGGCACTGGGGCGCCGCGAATTTTTTAATACTCTTTTGGATACCGTGCTTATATCTATAAAAGAAAGATTTGAACACATGCAAGATTTTCCTACGACGTGGAGTTTCTTGTTTAACATAAAAAGAATCAAAATAAAGAACGATGATTAAAACATTATGCTAAATTACAGGAACAGTTAACTGTCAACTTTAAATCAGATATGGATGGCAATTTGTTATGCGATGATATTTTAGGGCTGCAACATTATCTTGAAGACAATCAAGCGACGCCTATTAAAGCCTTCAACTTCATCAAGAAGCATGACCTTCAAGAATTATATCCCAACATCTGGATATCGTTGCGTATTCTGTAAGAATACCAGTGACTGTTACAAGTGGTGAACTCCAAACGGAAATTGAAAAAAACCTACTTGCGGTCTACAATGTCTCAAACCAGATTGACCAGTTTGGCCTCACTGTCCATGGAAAATCAAGTTGCAGAAAACCCAGATTTTGTTTGTCTTATTAGAGAATTTGCTGACAAAAAAGCTAAAAAAGTACAGTTTTAACATGTTTCGAGTTCAACCAACTGCCAGAGAAGCTTAGAGTTATCTTAAATTTAAAACAAATGTGCTACCCAATTAATTTCTTTTATTATTTTAATATATAATTATACATAAGTATTATATCATTATCATATAATAAAGGGCGCCAAATGATTGACTCGCCCGGGGCGCCTGGGTGGTTAAGGCCGGCGCTCCTTAGAACACATATCCGGGGTCAGTTTCAATATATATATATACAGTGTGGAACAGCCAAATGGAATAAATTCGATAACGGATAAATGAGGACGTGTTGGGAAAAACGCTTGGACCAGCGATTTGTATTTTTAACTGCGCATCTTTTTCAAGAAAAAAAAATTATTTAGGGTGCGTCATGTGACAGTGGCCAATACCAACTTTCTTATTTTAAATACAAGCCCCTGTATATTATTAATTTTTTGGATTCTTCAGAAAATTCTAGACATAATTCATGTACAATGTCCTATACCTATCTTCAACTGTTTCGGAAATATTAAGTATTTTCAGATTTATTACAAAAATTAACATTAAAAATAGAAAATTATTTTATTTCACAAATTCTAATAAGAAATACTGATTATTTCTTAATAATTTAAAAAAACAAAAAAAAATTAATGTCAATGTAGTAAATGTTCAAAATGCTCGCCACGAACATCTTGGCAACATGCTAATCTGGTATAGAAATGTCTTCTAACATTACTCAACATCTCAGGCGTGACTGATCTAATCGCAAGCGTGATTCGTCTTTTTAAGTCATCTAAGTTGAGGGGCTTAGTTTTGTATACAATACTTTTGACATATCCCCACAAAAAGTAGTCTAATAGCGACAGATCAGGAGATCGTGCTGGCCATTCTATCGATCCGCGCCTCCCTATCCACCGATTTGGAAAAATTTGGTTCAGGTACTGCCGGACATTGATTTGGTAATGGGGCGGTGCTCCGTCTTGCTGAAACCATATTTTATTGGCAGGAACTTGTGGGTTTGCTGGATCTGGATATAAGTTTGTCAAAGTTGGCACGACATTATTTTGGAGCAGTTCTAAATATTTATCCCCATTCAAGTTGCCATCAATGAAAAAGGGACCTACGATATGATTTCCAACAATTCCTGCCCAAACATTAACTTTTTCAGGATATTGCGTATGTTCCTCTCTCATCCAATGAGGATTCTCATTAGACCAATAGCGGCAATTTTGACGATTAACATGACCGTGAAGTGTAAATGTGCTCTCATCAGAAAACAAAACATCTTCTAATTGGATCACATTGTTATCTAACATTGCCATCATTTGTTCACAAAAATACGTTCTCCTATCGAAATCGTCCTCCATGAGCTCCTGAGTTGGTATCATTTTATAGGGATGCATTTTACTTTCCTTTAATGTTCGAAAAATTGCTGTGTGGCTAACGTTGAATAGTTGGGCTGCTTGTCGACCAGAAGTATGTGGGTTTTCTTGAAACTCAAGCGTAATATCCAATTTCGTATCATCACTTACTGCATTGGCAGCTACTTTTTTTATCTGTCTCACATGACCAAGCTCGCGAAACTGCTTTTCTATTTTGCTAATTGTTCCTTGGGATACAGGCGGCAAATTTGGAAATTTTTCGTGAAATAAGCGAGACACTTCCATCTGTGTCCGTGTGTTATCTCCATAACCAATCATTTGTAGAATGGTTATTTTGTGCATTTCTGTTAAATGAACCATTTTTCTGATATTATTACGTACAGTTAACGAAATTCAAACGACAATAGCACTGACACTAATCACTACTGTCATGCAGGCAGACAACAAGTTGCTAAGGCTACGAGTTTTATACGAACAGAAAGAAAACTGTTTTTGTTTTTGTTTCATTTCATATCAGTAAAAAGAAACGCAGGAATGGTTTTTGTTTACTTTCTCATTATCAAGAGCTGAATGGGAAATAAGTATTGAATGCAATGTAGCGAATTTGTGAAATAAAATAATTTTCTATTTTTAATGTTAATTTTTGTAATAAATCTGAAAATACTTAATATTTCCGAAACAGTTGAAGATAGGTATAGGACATTGTACATAAATTATGTCTAGAATTTGCTGAAGAATCCAAAAAATTAATAATATACAGGGGATTGTATTTAAAATAAGAAAGTTGGTATTGGCCACTGTCACATGACGCACCCTATATAATTTTTTTTTCTTGAAAAAGATGCGCAGTTAAAAATACAAATCGACGTGTCCAAGCGTTTTTCCCAACACGCCCTCATTTATCCGTTATCGAATTTATTCCATTTGGCTGTTCCACACTGTATATATATATATATATATATATATATATATATATATATATATATATATATATATATATATATATATTTATATATATATATATATATATATATATATATATATATATATTTATATATATATATATATATATATATATATATATATATATATATATATATATATATATATATATATATATATATGTATCACACCGATAACTCAAAAAATACTGAGGCGATTTTAATCAAATTTGGTAGATACCTTTCTTTTGCAAGTGGCTTGGACAAGTTCATTAGTCAGGAAAATCGGCGCAGGTTTTCCCGGAAAATTTTGTGTACCTTTCGAAAAAAAATTATATCTCCGGAAATATCAAAGCAAGGGCAACCAAATTTCGTACGCTGGTTTTTGTCATGAAGAGTATATGCTATGAACCGATTCGAATTTCTATGTTAAAAGACAAAAAAGTTACAGGGAAATGAATTTTTAATTAATTAAATCTGATTCAAGAAAGTTCAAACATCAAAATTGATAATTATGGTTGAAGTATGAATATGAGAAAAAAATACGACAAGAAATGACTAACAATCTCCTAGATATGTGTCTCGGTCGTTATTCTCATTGATTTCGTTAAAATATGAGCACTAAATCCATTGCAAATCAAAATTGTTTTGTGTAAATATTAAAGACCTTAGACAAATAACGTGTACCACGGGATATACCTGCTGGTACATACTAGGCCCTGTACATCGGATAATGGAATCCTACATGTCGAGTTCTAATCCCAGTTAGTGACTTTTTATAATTTTTTTAGTCTCATTTCATTTTACCATTATCTAATCAGATTGATGTTATTCCGATGAATTTTTAAGCGAGTTTTTGTATAAAAAGTAATTAGATAAAGAGGAGATGAAAGTTTTAAGACTTAATTCAATTTGAATAGCATTTACGGTTGTTTGTTCTTGCCCTAAACTTAGTGACACCGTTCTATATTTAGTACAGTCGTAGACTTTGCCCGTGGCTTCCCAAGTGCTTGTTTTAGTTAATTTTCTTATAAACAAATTCACTATTGAGGAGGTCCAGACTTTTAAATTGAGAACAAATTTATTTAAATGAGCGCGAACTAGGCCCCTTTGAACCCATATCCAGTGTGAGTTTCAGTTATATATATATATATATATATATATATATATATATATATATATATATATATATATATATATATATATATATACCGTTTACCAAAATTTAGGTCTGTAAGTTTAAAAACAAGAAATTTAGAGGCATTTATAAAAAATGGGGTTTTCCTCAAAACGTAAAGAATTGCGATTTAAAACGTCAAAATTGGCAACATTTAGGGAAAGAACCTGAAAGATATACGGATTATCTAAAGAGTGTTCTGCAAACCCTTAAGTTTCAGCTTAAACCATCATTGCACTTCAGTTTAATAAAATATTTCCAGAAAATTCATAACGACGCTAATGGTGGTCACTTTCAACATTTTCTTTAGCTTTGTTATTAAAGTCAATTGAGTAATGTACAAAAAACAAGAGTTAGGAAAAATCATGGTGTCTTTACGATTACTTTTTTCATTTTAGTGAATTTTCTTAAAAAAAATTCACTAATGAGGAGATCTCGACTTTCGAATTTTGAAAAAATTTCTTAAAATGAGCGCTATTTAGGACCCCCGGAACCCAAATCCGAGGTCAGTTTCAGACTTTATATGTTTATATATATATATATATATATATATATATATATATATATATATATATATATATATATATATATATATATATATATACATATATATATATATATATATATATATATATATATATATATATATATATATATATATATATATATTTATATATTTATGTGTCACACCTATAACTTAAAAAATAATGGACCGATTTTTATAAAACTTAGTGAGTACCTTCCTTTCGCAAATGTCTTGGATAAGTTCGTTAGCCAGGAAAATCCGCCGAGGTTTTCCCGGAAAATTTTGTGTCTTATTTCGAAAAATTTATATTTTCAAAATTAACAAAGTAAGGGCAACCAAATTTCATACGCGGGTTTATATCACTATTAGCAAGTTACATACCAAAATTTAGCTCCGTAGGTTGAAGGACAAAAAAGTTACAGGCATTCAAAGAAAAATAAATTTTTTTGGCGATTTTAAACGCCAAAATTGGTGAGTACCTTCGTTTTGCAAGTGGCTTGGATATGTTCGTTATCCAGGAAAATCCGACGAGGTTTTCCCGGAAAATTTTGTGTTTTCTTTCGAAAAAAATTTATATCTCAAAAATTAACAAAGTAAGGGCAACCAAATTTTATACGCGGGTTTATATCATTATAGGCAACCTACCTACCAAAACTTAGCTCTGTAGGTCAAAAGACAAAAAAGTTATAGGCATTTAAACAAAAATAAATTGGGGTTTTTCACAAAACGTCAAAGTTGCGATTTAAACGTCAAAATTGGCAACATTTAGGAAAAGAACTTGTATCTAATACGGGCTATGGAAATAAAATCTCTCAAGAAGAATGTTTTACAAACCCTGAAGTCTTAGTTTCAACAGTCATTGTCCTTCATTTTAATAAAATGTTTCCAGAAAATTCATTTCAAATAGGCCCTTTCTCTGACGCTTGTCACTAGTCTTAGCTATAGAGTTTATCGTTAATGGTATATAATTTTTGTAGAATTTTCGTTAAAAAAAAATCAATAAAGCTCAATATATCTGTTATTACACAAGATATGAAAAAAATTTGTATATATTAATTATAGGGTGTCTTGAGCTACATCTTAAAAAATTATTTCTACAATCACAGGGTGGCCCATAAGTCGTTGGTGATACAAATTTTCTTTTTTCTTTAATCAAACACGCCTTATGTTATTGCATTTTTGCATTTTCCATCGAAATATAATGCATGTTTGTAAGAACAAAAATTCTGGACGCAGTAAGTGCGTTATGGTAGCGAATTTTGATCAAATGCTTAATATTTGAATAGTTCAATTTGCTATTAACCTATAAGGTTGACCAAAAAACGAGTTTTTTCGGGAACACTTTAAATTTACTTTCGGATTTTTTTTTACATTTTCAAACAATAAAGTTATTTTGATGAAACATGGCACATTGTTTTTACTATATAGATTTTACTGGTAACCAAATGTGATGCCTGCTTTCTTAAAAAAAAACACATTATTGCTATTAAAAAATAGTTTTATGAAAATTCACTACCATAACGCACTTGCTGCGTCCAGAGTTTTTTTATTTTTATTTTTTATTTATCATTTTTTATCAATGTTTGTAATATTCATTTCAATGTTTACCACCAATAAGTTTTACGTAGGTTAGTTATTTGCACGTTTATTGCTGTAATGTTTACTGTATGTTTTGTTTTTCATATTCTTATAGTTGCAGTAAACATATATTATTATTATTATTATTATTACGCCGACTAATCGGTACTTTGCCCCTTTTTATAAAATTAATCATCTCCTAGGGGATACCCTGAACGAAAAAATACCAAGAGGCAGCTTTTGTGGCTTATGTAATAAGCTTCATAACTGATGTATCAAAATTGGAAAAAGACAGTGGCGCACATATTTTTTCCCCAAATGAATTTTTACAGTTACCCCGTACGCACGCCACTGACGCAGTTGTAAGCAGATTTTCACTTGAAAATATGCACTTTCATAATACACTTTCAAGTTCCAAGTTTCATTAAAATGAATCCAGTGGTTTTGAAATTATTTATAAAAAATTTAAGAAAAAATTAAAATTCAACTCCCTGTATATTGAAAACTATGCGTTTCCGGGCCCATGTGCACAGGAACTTTTTTTCTTATTTTTTAGTAAGGAATTGCCCCACGAGCGATGGTGCATGTTTTTTTAAACAGCCTGTATATATATATATATATATACAGGCTGTTTCAAAAAACATGCACCATCGCTCGTGGGGCAATTCCTTACTAAAAAATAAGAAAAAAAGTTATCGCTCGGATACATATATATATATATATATATATATATATATATATATATATATATATATATATATATATATATATATATATATATATATATATATATATATATTGAAAACTCGCTATCTCCTCATTCGTGAATTTTTTTCAAGAAAATTAACTAAAAGTAATAAGCATTTGATGAAAACAAATTTGTTGTCCGTGGCGGCCAGATAAGGGTACAAGACCAAGCTATTTGTGTGCTAAATAAAAACTATTGAATATTACTTACCATCAACAATTTCTCATTTATAACAATTCTGATCGCATCAATAATTACTCATTTTGCTTTGCTCAGAAACACCATTTTCAAGATTTATAGTCTTAAAGCCTTTAATGCGTTTACTGAACAAGAAGAACCTCGTGTTCTTGGAATGCTTTAACACCTACGTGTAGTAATTGCAATAATTGGTGGTCGGGTCAAGCTGGCTGCGTCCTGCTGCCGCTGCAGAAGGCCGATATTGATAGCTTATGATATATCGGCACTATTAATCAAGAGAAAATTATCCAGACTGCACGATATGCGGTCAGGCCAATATAACAGCGGGTCTGTCATAATCGAGTACCTACAAATGGATACAAGGAAAGTAATTACTTCCACAGTTTCACAACGTGTGGAAGTATCGCATCGGGGACAATAATTTCAAAAAAAAAAAAATTTTCACCTAAACATCGTAAAAAGTGTCGAAACATATAGCAAACATGATTTTCCAACTAAAAAAATTAATTATTTATTTCCAATGGTTTAGATAGATAGATAGGTAGATAGATAGATATTTATTGTACCAAAGCTGTTACAACAACAGATGTACTTGTCAATAAAAATATAACACGTATACACCAACCACCAAAACAATTCACAGCAAAAACAAACCAAGTATGCATAAAGTAGGAAAATGCAAGTCATAAAAAGCAGGGTAATAACAGACATCTTAACAAATTAAAACATAAATCACTAGTGTCAAAATATAGGAGATACACCTTCTAAATCTTGAGACGCAATTCAAACGACACTACCACTTAAAAGTTAAATATTCCTCAGCCGAATAAAAACAATTTCTTAATAAAAATTCTTAAGAACCTCGGTGGTTCAGGGGTAAGAACGTATGCCTCTGAACCGAAGGGTACTGGGTTCGATCCCAGGGTATTCCTTTCACTTTTTCAGTACAAACTGTAACATTAACATCAACCGAGGTTCTGGCATTGTATTTGAGCAAGTTTTAAAAGACTTACTATGGATAAAACTCTCTCTCTGGGCTGCAACTAAATTCATCTGTTCCATTTACCGGTCACCTTCTGACAACAACTTTGTCCAGCTCTTTGACTACCTTTCTGAAAAACCGACTATCTGATTTCTGAATATCCTTCCTCCGAGGTCACTATTCTTGGTGACTTCAATGTACATAACAAGAAATGGCTAGGATCTTCAAAAACAGATCCACAAGGGAGAGCAGCGAAGGCCTTTGCAGTCAGCAATTCTTTATCCAATATGGTTCAGCAACCTACTTACTTTCCTCGTATCCCAACACACAGCTCAAATCCCTTGGATCTCCTTCTTACTACAAAACCTGAATGCTATAAAATATCAGTCACCGACCCCCTTGGTCGCTCAGATCACGGCATGGTCACCGCTTCCTGCGCAATTCAACCCGAGGTCACACAGTCATCACACCCACGTATCGTTTGGCACTACAACTCCGCAAACTGGGACGAAATGCAGGATTAATTTTCCTCATTTCCATGGGCGTCTGTCTGCTTCTCTCATCCTGACTCCTCTGATATCGCACAAAACGTCACCGAAATTATCCAAGCTGGCATGGAATTATTTATTCCACGTACACAGAAAACCTCTTCAGCCACACAAAAGCTCTGGTTCTCTAAATCTTGTGACAAGGCCGGACTTGAAAACGTCAAAGCTTACAAAACTCTTCTACACAATCCCAGTCAAGAAAATCGTCAATCATTTAACGACGCAAGAAACTGCTGTGTCCGCATTCTTTCTGAGGCAAAAAACTCGTTTAATAACCACATCAAAAACAAAGTCCTCTTAAGCTCCAACGGCGGCAAAACCTTCTAGACTCTTGCTAAATGTATTGAGAATAATTTCTGCAAAAGCACGTTCCCACCTCTTGTCTCAGGGGGTAAAATTGTTTCTACCGCCCTGGGCAAGGCTTTTTGCTTCGTTGTTCGCCGGCAATTCTACTCTCAACCCACCTCCAAATGTTCAACCACCAACAGTCCCCAATGTCGCGCATAAAATGACGGATATCATTTTCAAAACTAAAAAGGTACGAAAGATGCTCTCTTCTCTTAATACCAGGAGAGCCTCTGGCCTTGACGAGATCGGAGCAATTGTTCTCAAAAAATGCGCACCAGAACTTGCTCCTGTCCTGACTCGTCTGTTTCAGATATCTTACAATAAAGGCATATTCCCTAGTAACTAGAAAACTGCTCGAGTACAACCCATTCCCAAGAAAAGATACAAAGCGCTTCCTAGCAACTACAGGTCTATTTATCTCCTTTCAGTCGTCTCTAAAGTGATGGAAAAGTATATAAACACCGAATTACTAAAATTTCTTGAAAAACACAGTCTAATTCACGACAGGCAGTATGGATTCCGTGAGCGCAGATCGACTGCCGACCTCCTTTCCTTTGCCACCCACTCTTAGAACAAGTCTATGGAACTACACGGTGAATCCCAGATTGTCGCTCTAGACATATCCAAAGCATTCGACCAGGTCGGGCACGCAGCGCTGCTTAATAATCTTGCGGCATATGGCCTACCACCAAAACTCTGTACCTGGACAGCAAATTTCCTCTTCAACCGGAGCATTTCTGTTGTCGTGGATGGCCATTCCTCTAAACTGTATCCAATTAATGCAGGAGTTCCTCAAGGTTTAGCTTTATCCCCCAGTTTGTTTCTTCTCCACATCAATGACCTCCTCTCTAGCACATCCAACCCAGTTCACAGTTACGCGGACGACAGTACCCTCCACTCAAATATACAATATTCTAAGGCTGTCTCTCTAGCTCAATTAGATGAGGATCGCAGACTCATGGAGAGCTCTGTCTCCGTGGATCTCCAAAAAATATTAGACTGGGGAAGTAGATATTTGGTACAATTCAATTCCACCAAATATCAATCTTGTTTCTTTCTCATAAGAGATGCACCAGCCCTAGACCCATCACAATGAACAACCAAGTTATTCAAAGTAATTAGTCCTTTTCTCTTGTTGGCATTTCTGTGGATCGACATCTCAATTGGCACCAACATGTCACATCCATTGCAGAAGCGGCTGCTAAGGAATTAGGTTTCCTCTTCCGGGCCCGCAAATACTTTTAGCCAGCTAATCTATATACCTTATATACTTCACAAATAAGGTCAAACCTCGAATACTGCTCCCACATCTGGGGTGCAGCTGCCGCTTCTACACTAGTTATCCTGGACTCCATTCAAAAGAGAGCTATACGTCTCATCGGTGACCATATCCGCACCCAAAGGCTGCCATCCCTTGCCCACCGACGTGCCGTTGGTGACCTCTCTCTCTTTTATAGGTATCTACACGGGGGATAGCTCAGAGGAGCTATCTTCCATAATTCCTCCACCTGCTGCCTCCAACAGATCTACCAGGGGAACAGAGCGAATGCTCCCTTTTACTGTCCCGGTCACCAGATATAGAACATCCGGTTATGCCCGCTCTTTTGTCCCGAGGACTTCCAAGTTGTGGAATTCCTTGCCGGCACATGTTTTTCCTTCACCTCCGAACCTCCAAACCTTCAAGTCCAGAATTAACAAGTTGCCTCTTTCCTCCTTGTCAACACCCACGGTACGATAGTATTTAGGCTGTAAGCCTTCGTGGTGTGTTGTTGAAATAAAAAAATTAAAAAATTAAAAAAGGTGAATATCTGCACGTTCCGTATATATATATATATATATATATATATATATATATATATATATATATATATATATATATATATATATATATAATAGAGAATTCTAACGAACGAGCTACGTGAATCGCCCTGTATACATTCTAATTAAAAATTGTAGCCATAAACGATAATTTTCCTTTTTTTTTTAAATCGTAATGATTGACTGACCCTGTACAAATTTTTATAAACCTAGCAAACAGGCTCCAAAATCGCGATCATTTGAAAAAATTTTCGAAAATTCGAAAGTCTCGTATAGGAAAACTCGCTAAGATTCTCAACTTTGCTATGTTTTCGTTAGTTAGCACACAAGGCTAATACGTGCCTGTCTAATTATAATTATATTTTCACTTTTAGAAATCCAAACTAATCAAATCATCTGTGGCGAATTGGGGATAGAAAAAACAAAAACACACCACACCCTTCACAAATCATTAATTAAAACTATTTACTTTTATGTAGAAACCAACACACATCATCACCGATTCTTTGTTTTTCTTGTGGTCATATAAAGGGATGCTACTGTTTTAGCTTCATCAGAACTGGCAAATTAGAAGAACTATAATTAAGTTTGAGTATCAGAACATCAAAATTTCTAAGGCTCCATCTAAAATAAATTTCAAGGCTAATCTAATAGGTTGCTTCATTATAAATTAAAACCGTCGGCAGCTTCTTTGAAAGTTCAGCCATAATTAGCAAAGGCGTGCTATCATTTACCTAATTATAAGGGGTAGGTGAGAAAAAATGTGCGTCAAAGGGATCAAAATCCACTAACAGATACCGATTTGTGATGTATATGGGCTAATATAATTATATAATGTTGATTTTTTATCATGTAGAATTTTGTGGTCGCTACCAATGTTGTTTTAACGTAGAGAAATAGATCCGTAGTTTGATTGGCATGTGCGTAGTAAAAACCTAAAAGAATTTAGTCAGCAGAAGGACTATAATGTAACAACACAGTAGACAATTTGCATGGTTTTTTTCTTATCACATCTGATGACACCCCAGAAAGCTGATTTTAGATAGTAGCGAATTTTCTTTAAGAAAAATTCGATAATAGAGAGGTCACGATGAAGAGTTTTTGAAAAAAATTCTTCAGATGAGCGCGAATTTGTGTCCCTAGAACCCAAAACCAAGGTCCGTTAATTTCTTTTATGTTTATATATATATATATATATATATATATATATATATATATATATATATATATATATATATATATATATATATATATTATTTATTGAACCAAATAAATAAAAAGTTCAACAAGACATCCGCCTTAGTCAGATACTGTCCCCTGTGGTTCCGGGGACTAACTAAAAGAATAGACCCAAGGTAACTCCTACCTGTCGTAAGAGGCGACTAATTGGAATCAAACACTGGCGGTGGTCTTCTCCATGTGGGCCTGGAGGGAGGCGGATATCTCTGGGGAGTGATGTACACCCGGATTTTGAGGCCCTCACCCTGGGCTTATAAATGGATGGTTGCCCGCACTTGGTTGTTACTCGGGAGCGGGGTTCCGGATGGGTGCCACCTTGGGTTGAGTGCTGGCGGGTGTCGTGTGTCTAGACGACCCAGAGGGGGTTGACAACTCTGATGAGTGGTAAACACCGGAAGTTTGGGGCCCCCACTTCGAAACGGACAGACGGCCTCGCTTGTGCGATGCTCGGAAGCGGGGCTCGATGGAATGTCGCCTTGAGTCTAGCACTGGTGGGTGTCGGGTCTAAACGAACCCGAAGGAGAGCTGAGATCTTTAGAAGTGGAATAAAACTAAGGGTTGATGCCTCTTCTGTGAGCTTCGAAACGGACAAACGACCCCACTTGGATGCTGCTCGGATGCAGGACTTAATGATACTGCACCGAGTCAAACACTGACGGATGTCCGGTCCAGACGAACTCGGAGAGAGGTTATCTCTCTTTGAGCTTTGAGACGGGCAAGCGACTTCGCTCAGTTGGCAGTACATCTGTCAAACAAAATTTCACCTCGCAAGTGTCGTCTCCTGTCGGAAGCTCGATTTGTTGGGTGAAATTTAAGCTAACGCTGGCAGGTGTTGGACCTGGACGAACCCGATGGTGGCTGGGGTCTCTAGTGGTCGATTACACCTGGAGACTTGGGCCTGCTCTGTGAGCATCGATACAGGCTAACGACCCTGTCTTGATGCTGCTTGGGGGCGAGACTTCATGATACCGCCTCGAGTCAATGAAACACTGGTGGGGTCTGGTGCTGGTGAGGCTGGGGGGCGGCAGACATCTCTGGGGAGTTTGGCGCCTCCACTGTGGCCTCGGAGACTGACAATTGGCCTCGCTTGGTTGTTACTCGGAAGCGGGGTTCCAGATGATACCGCCCTGGATTGAGCCCTGGCGTGTGTCGTGTGTCCAGACGTCCCGGGGGCTCTAATCTCTGATGAGTGGTTAACACCCGGAGTTTGAAGCCCATACTGTATGCTACGAAACGGACGGACGGCCTCGCTGGGGTGATGTTCGGGAGCGGGACTCGATGGGATGTTGCCTTGAGTCTTAACACTGTTAGGTGTCAGGTTTTGAAGAGCCTGAGGGGAGCTGAGATCTCTAGGGGTGGATTAGAACTGGAGATTAGATGCTGCTCGAGAGCGGGACTTTATGATACCGCCTCGAGGCAAACACTGACGGATGTCGGGTCCAGACGAACTCGGAGAGAGGTTATCTCTCTTTGAGCTTCGAAACGGGCAAGCGACTTTACTCAGATGTCAGTACACCTGCCAAGCAAACTCTCACCCTCAAGAAAAGATCGACTCCCTCAGGGAGCTGGAATTGATGGATGAAATCTAAATAATTAGACGTGAGCCACAATAGACCTAAGGTCGCGGTGGAGGGACTGAAATAGCCCATTCACAATTAAATCTAAATAATCTAGTCAAATACTTGTTGGCGTTATGTCTGGAATGATATACATTTCTTTAGATACATGATAACTAAGATACATAGATATCGCCCTATGTTACACACTAAAGCTAAATCAAGATTTGATGATAGAGTGTACAGAGCTTTGTTCTGCTGGAAGCGTTTCTAGAAGTACTTTTGTACAGAGACTTTCGTCCTGCTAGCAGGACAACGTTCCGCGCATCAATTTATCCTGCGAGCAGTACGTAGCGTACTAGCGGCAGTACAATGATCGAAATTTTAATTAAATATTTACTGGCATTATTTTAATGAATTTGGGCTCTGCTGGCAGGACTTACTTTAATTGTAATTGTGCTGCAAGAAGCATCTGAAAGGAAATTATGATAATTAGCCTTGTAATAAGGTTACGAAAAAGAAAGAAAGCATTTTTACTGAAAACATGTATGTATATAACTAAAGACCTGTTATAAAAAACTAAAAACAAAACACAAAAGCAAATTCTATTTAATGATTCAGCCTTTCAAACTAATAAAAAATATAGATACGTATCACAGGTAAGGAAAACATAAATCAATAAACTGGTATTCAAACTCGACAATACAAAAGGAACACTCTTTTGTCCCGAGGACTTCCAAGCTATGGAATTCTTTGCCGGCACATGTTTTTTCCTTCTCCTACGAACCTCCAAACCTTCAAGTCCAGAACTAACAAGTTGCCTCTTTCCTCCTTGTCGACACCCACGGTACGATAGTATTTAGGCTGTGAGCCCTCGTGGTGTGTTGTCGAAATTTAAAAAAAACACACAAAAAAGGAATTTTCCGTAAGGATTACTGACTACCTCTGTTGACCCAGTCTTTCAAACTATCAAAAAATATAGGTACATTTCAGAGGTAAGAAATATCTAAATAAATTAACTGATATTTCAACTTGACAATTAAAAAAGCCTGGACGCAGCAAGTGCGTTTTGGAAGTGAATTTTCATAAAAATGTTTTTAATAGCAAACGTGTGGACTCTCCATCTGCAGTCTTGGCTTTTTGTTTCGAGAAGAATTTTCGTCCACGCCTCGGTGATTAAGGCTATTTGATTCAGGAGAATCTAAAATAAAATTTAAGAAATAAGTAAATGACTATCAAAAACCTTTGTTATATTATTTTCAAATAAATATTTTATATAACATAATAGAGATAACTCAGAAAATGAAAAATGCGTCGTGTACATACCACGAGCACTTACTCACCTTCAATTACAATGACATTGCAGCTATCTACTATCAAAACCTTGTTATTTTATTTTCAAATAAATATTTTATATAACATAATAAAGATAAATCAGAAAATGAAAAAGTGCGTCGTGTACGTACCACCACCTTCAATTACAATGGCATTTCAGCTTATCTTAATTGTGTTGCCATCGATATCCCATTTAAGAAGAGCAATATTTTTGGATCTGAAAACCTTTTTTATTGTTCCTAAGCACTTGGCGGTTTTCAGCTATCCCAAAATTGTGAAATACTCTAGGAGTGGTCATTTTTCGTGTCGAAAATAGTTGTTGCCGTAGAAACACATCCGCCGGGCTGCACGATTCTATGTAATAATATTAAATTGCGTCTTCTGCGACTGAGAACTTCAATCCCGCGTAAAATTGAAACCAATACAGACATCGACTTCGAACAAAAATGCGGTATTAGATAATTTCATTGGCTTTTAAACTGTAGGCAAATTGATACTGTCAGCAGGACCCATAAGGCTGATATATAGCAATTTCTAACGTACTCAAATGAGTCGCTTCCGTCCTGCTGGAAGGCCGCTGTAGATTCTATCATTAAACTAAAACTAACCTAAGAAACATACACAAACAAAACCCAAACAAACAAAAAATATAAACAACTAGTGTTGCCAAGGCATCCAGAACGAATTCACTAAAAATGTAACCAACCTCAGATGTAAAAAAATAATCTTGGGACGCAGCAAGTGCGTAATGGTAGTGAATTTTTATTAAATGCTTTAATTTTAAAAAGTTTAATTTTGGTGCGTAGTAAGATCTTTCCTAGGGCAAGACACCCACCCAATTTCATTAAAATAACTTTGTAATTTTCGGAGAAAAAACTTTTTTTCGAAAGAAAATTTAAAATTTGAATAACTCAATTTTCTATAAACCTAGAAAGTTAAGATTTGGTACATAGTGAGGTCTCTCACAAGGGAACATATGTAGTAAATTTCATTAAAACAGCTTTGTTATTTTCGGTGAAAATTTTTTTTTTAAAGAAAACTCAAAATTTTTCTGGAAAACCCGGTCCGATTTTCCTGGCTAACAAACTCGTCTAAGCCATTAATAAAAAAAAGGCACCTGCCGAGTTTCGTTGAAATCTGTTAATTATTTTTTGAGTTATCAGACGGATACATATATATATATATATATATATATATATATATATATATATATATATATATATATATATATATATATATATATATATATATATATATATATATATATATATATTTATATATACATATATATATATATATATATATATATATATATATATATATATATATATATATATATATATATATATATAAACATATAAAAAATGAAACTGACCCCGGATATGGGTTCTAGGCGTCCTAATTCGTGCTCATTTGAGAAAATTTTTGCAACGTCTCACCAACGATACCTCTCTAATAGTGATTTTTTTTAAATAAAAATTCACTAAAATGTGGTACACACACATTCACGCTCACACTCATTCCCACACACGCAGGTGCGCGCGCACGCACGCACGCAAACCTAAACACAGCACTGATAGATACCAGCCGCCGAAACATTTCATATTCACACAAACATATGGGCCACCTCACAGACAAGCAATCATAAAAGAAAAGAAAATATCCCAACAAGCCAAACACAAAGAACAAAACTTTTGCAAATGCATCTCAACTATAGATTTACATCGACCATTCCATTAATCGTGTCCCGAGATGTATCGATAGTCCATTCCTTTAATCTCTGCTTGAACTTCCTCACAGTGCATAGTTTTCTGATCACAGTTGGATTCGAATTGTATATATATATATATATATATATATATATATATATATATATATATATATATATATATATATATATATCTTTAGGAATATTGCACTACACTGTAATCACTTTTAAATATACACTTTATTTGTTTGCTGTACGTTTGTGATTTCTTATTGGTTTGCGTGGACTGCAGTTTCGAACCGTCCCGGTTCATCATCAGCACGCTACTGGCTGCTATCGCTCATGTCTGGTCTACGTCGGAGATTGTAGGTGGCGCATGCGCCGTGAGCTTCTATTGGTCGGTTTCCTGTTCTCTGATTGGTTGTGCCTTCGGACTGTGTCGTGTGTATCGGTCTCCTGTCTTGATCACTGTGGTTTAATAATTTGTCTATTTGTATGGCCTTTATTAAGTTTTGTTTAAATGTTTGTACTTGGATTTGTTCTGGCATTAATTGTTTTCTATTGTTTGTTTGTTGAATGTAGTATTGTTCCCAGATTTCCATTTTTTTGTGATCTTTAACATGTTTCATTAGTTTTAATTGGGTGATGTCTGGTTTTTGGTGTTTTGTGTCGTGAATGTGTGTAGCTACGTTTGATTTGTAGCTAGGTATGTGGATTTTATCCAATGCTGTTATATGTTCTTTGAATCTCGTTTTTATTGATTTCTTTGTCATTCCTATATATTTTTTATTGCATGTGTCACATTCTATTTGATATATTCCGTTTAATTCATGTGGGTTGTGTTCTTGTTTTTTATTTATTTTGTTTATTATTTTGTTATTGGTTTTGTAGCTCATTTTTAAGTCATATTGTTTGAGTGTTTGTGTTATTTTTTTGATGTGGTGGTTATAAGTGAATGTTGTGTATTTTGTGTTTGTTTCTGGTGTTTTGTTTTCGGTTTTGTTGATTTGTTTGTTTTTGATTTGTTTTACTAGCTTTTCTATTGTTTTCTTGTTGTATCCATTTCTTTCTGCTATTTGTATTATGATGTTGTACTCCTTTTCTCGTTCGTCGTTATGAAGTGGTATATTTAGCATTCTGTTTATTAGGTATCTGTATGCGGCCATTTTGTGTGTGTGGGTGTAGTGAGTGTTTGGGTATAGTGATGTCTGTTTGTGTGGGTTTTCTGTATATTTTGTATTCAATCTGGTTTTCTTTTCTGATTAGTGTTAAGTCTAGGAAGTTTATGGTGTTGTTTGATTCTTTTTCTATTGTAAATTTTATGTTTCTGTTAATTTGGTTTATTTTTTCGAGGATATTGTCTATGTTGGTTTTTTGATTGTCGTATATTACCAATATATCATCGACGTATCTTATCCATTTGATGTTTGGGTCTGTCTCTTTTATGATGGTGTTGATTTTATCTTCTAACTGTTGTATGTATATTTCTGCCATGATGCTTGATAGTGGAGATCCCATTGGTAGTCCATCTTCTTGGATGTAGTATTCTCCGTTGAACTCAAAGTAATTTTGTTTTAATATGATGTTTAATATTTCGCTAATTTGTTGTTTTTTGTTGTTATTTTGCATTTTATTTTCGATTATATTTGTAGTTTCGTTAATTGGTATATTGGTGTACATATTTGTTATGTCAAATGAGGCAAGTCTTGTGTTTTTGTTTATGTTTATATTTTCTAGTTTATCTACTAGTTCTATGGAGTTTTTTATGTTAAATTTGTTTTCTAGTTGTAATTCTTGTTTTAGTACTTGGTCCATTTCTTTTGCTATTTTGTATGAAGGTGCATCTTTGAAGTTGATGAGTGGTCTTATTGGGTATCCCGTTTTGTGTATTTTTATTATTCCTGTCATTAGTGGTGCTTTAGGGTTGTTGTTATAATAATGTGTTGTTTTTTGGTTGAATATTGTCTTGTGTTTTTTTATGATGTTTAATATTTGATTTTGGAATTTTTTCGTTGGGTTTTCGTTCAGTTTTTTGCATTTGTTTGTTGAGATGAAAGTGTTTGTTTTTTCTATATAGTCCTGTGTTTTTATTGCTATTAGTGCGTCGCTTTTATCTGTTTTTGCTATTGTTATGTTGTTATATGTGACTTTGTTTCTTATTTGTTTGATCATTTTTTCATGTGTATGGTTTTTTGATTTAGTCATACACATGAAAAAATGATCAAACAAATAAGAAACAAAGTCACATATAACAACATAACAATAGCAAAAACAGATAAAAGCGACGCACTAATAGCAATAAAAACACAGGACTATATAGAAAAAACAAACACTTTCATCTCAACAAACAAATGCAAAAAACTGAACGAAAACCCAACGAAAAAATTCCAAAATCAAATATTAAACATCATAAAAAACACAAGACAATATTCAACCAAAAAACAACACATTATTATATAACAACAACCCTAAAGCACCACCAATGACAGGAATAATAAAAATACACAAAACGGGATACCCAATAAGACCACTCATCAACTTCAAAGATGCACCTTCATACAAAATAGCAAAAGAAATGGACCAAGTACTAAAACAAGAATTACAACTAGAAAACAAATTTAACATAAAAAACTCCATAGAACTAGTAGATAAACTAGAAAATATAAACATAAACAAAAACACAAGACTTGCCTCATTTGACATAACAAATATGTACACCAATATACCAATTAACGAAACTACAAATATAATCGAAAATAAAATGCAAAATAACAACAAAAAACAACAAATTAGCGAAATATTAAACATCATATTAAAACAAAATTACTTTGAGTTCAACGGAGAATACTACATCCAAGAAGATGGACTACCAATGGGATCTCCACTATCAAGCATCATGGCAGAAATATACATACAACAGTTAGAAGATAAAATCAACACCATCATAAAAGAGACAGACCCAAACATCAAATGGATAAGATACGTCGATGATATATTGGTAATATACGACAATCAAAAAACCAACATAGACAATATCCTCGAAAAAATAAACCAAATTAACAGAAACATAAAATTTACAATAGAAAAAGAATCAAACAACACCATAAACTTCCTAGACTTAACACTAATCAGAAAAGAAAACCAGATTGAATACAAAATATACAGAAAACCCACACAAACAGACATCACTATACCTAAACACTCACTACACCCACATACACACAAAATGGCCGCATACAGATACCTAATAAACAGAATGCTAAATATACCACTTCATAACGACGAACGAGAAAAGGAGTACAACATCATAATACAAATAGCAGAAAGAAATGGATACAACAAAAAAACAATAGAAAAGCTAGTAAAACAAATCAAAAACAAACAAATCAACAAAACCGAAAACAAAACACCAGAAACAAACACAAAATACACAACATTCACTTATAACCACCACATCAAAAAAATAACACAAACACTCAAACAATATGACTTAAAAATGAGCTACAAAACCAATAACAAAATAATAAACAAAATAAATAAAAAACAAGAACACAACCCACATGAATTAAACGGAATATATCAAATAGAATGTGACACATGCAATAAAAAATATATAGGAATGACAAAGAAATCAATAAAAACAAGATTCAAAGAACATATAACAGCATTGGATAAAATCCACATACCTAGCTACAAATCAAACGTAGCTACACACATTCACGACACAAAACACCAAAAACCAGACATCACCCAATTAAAACTAATGAAACATGTTAAAGATCACAAAAAAATGGAAATCTGGGAACAATACTACATTCAACAAACAAACAATAGAAAACGATTAATGCCAGAACAAATCCAAGTACAAACATTTAAACAAAACTTAATAAAGGCCATACAAATAGACAAATTATTAAACCACAGTGATCAAGACAGCAGACCGATACACACGACACAGTCCGAAGGCACAACCAATCAGAGAACAGGAAACCGACCAATAGAAGCTCACGGCGCATGCGCCACCTACAATCTCCGACGTAGACCACACAGGAGCGATAGCAGCCAGTAGCGTGCTGATGATGAACCGGGACGGTTCGAAACTGCAGTCCACGCAAACCAATAAGAAATCACAAACCTACAGCAAACAAATAAAGTGTATATATATATATATATATATATATATATATATATATATATATATATATATATATATATACATATGTATCCGAGCGATAAGTCAAAAAATACTACACTGATTTCAGTCATACTTGAAAAAAATCTTGCTTGGGCGAAAACCGATGTTGAGTTCGTTAATCAGCCTTTATGCTTAAGTTTTTCCGGTTGAAAATCGGGGAAAACTTTTTGAAAACGCTATATTATTGTAAGTATTAGAGTAACTGAAATGATTCTTTACATGTGGCTAGAATTAGTGCATGTAAATCTATGGTGTGAAGTAATCTGGTACACAATATTAAGAGTTTTTCCCAAATTAAAAATAACATCTCAAAGACATGCGTTGAAACGACTCAATGGTTAAAGTCCAATGCCTGACAGTCAGAGTCGTTAACTGCTACGCGTAGATTGATTCATACAACAGGTATAAACCATCAACGGCAATCAAACTAAATATGTATCGGGCACAAAACCTACTACCCGAACCAACAATCGTGAAATCTCGGCCGCAATTATGGAAAATGACCGACGACATGAAATTAAAAATTTTCCATGTGATTGCGATTTAACTGGGGATTCAATCAATTATTGAAATACAATATATTTGTAGCTTTGTTAACGGCCCCAAATACAGTTTTAACGCACATAATATAGCAGACATGTAACCAAAATCAAGCCAAGTCTGTATAAAAACGATTATTAAATAGTTTCTATTACCTTTAAAATTAAACATAAGACGTCATGTAAGACCGAAACAGTCGTGGGATGTGTTTAAATTGCAATGCTAGTGATTCTGTAATTAGTAATTGTTACATATACTTTGAATAAAATATCCCGGTATTAGAGATACATTTTTGCTATTAAAAACATTGTTATGCAAATTCACTTCCAAAACGCACCTGCTGCGTCCAGACTTTTTTTCTTAACGTGTCTTTAAACGTTTATTAAACACACTTTGTCTTAAAATTAGGAAATAACTTGCATAATCAACCGAAAGTCATATTTCCATATTCCAATTATACACTAAATACACGACGAACTGAGCAAACCGTCTGCAAATATATAATTATAAAGACAACGTTGCATTAAAATTAAACAAAAAGAGTAATAAGCAATAAACGAATTATTAACGTAATGGTCAAGCAATGAAAGTTAAAAACTATTTTGTAAATATGGTGTTCTGAAGGTGCCTAATTGCGATATAATGTTTACTTTCCAACTTATAATTAGCCAATGGTCCTCCTCATCAGGCTGCGTTATTAGCGTTTGTTTCATTTTTAACCGAGGACAAGTCCTCAACTTCTTTGAAGAAACACAAATTGATTCTATAGCTAATTAAAATTTGCGTGTTGCAAGAACGTACCTGTTCTTGTTATGTGAACATAACACTTAATAAATTTTCGGTATAATGTTTTATTTTCGTTTTAGTTTTAATATAATACCAATTTTATCCTGAATGCATAACTAGGTAAGTGGTGAACGTGTCACCACCTAGTTGCGGGACCAAGTAGTATGTTGTCACGCCAGTTCCAAATAACATGTAATAGATTATTGTTGGAAATGCCACCCCAAACGTTGACACTGAATCGTTGCTGAAATCGTCTTGATCTAATTGCATGTAGATTTTGCAACGCTCATATATGTTCATTATAATTATTATTTATGCCGTCCCTACTAAAGCACGCTTCATCAGACCACATGACGAGCAAAATGGATCTATCATTTTGTGCTTGTTGCTGAAGTAACCAGCGACAAAATTCTAATCGCTGTGGGGCATCTCCAGCATGCAACGCTTGTAAGACTAGATGCATTCTGGCAACAATTAGAACCGTAGACCGGTTTCGCTCTCATTAGAGCTCTTTAGTACGGCATACTAATTGTAGCAAAAATAGCCAGTCTTAAAACACTAAGTGAGTGGTGAACGTGTCGCCACCTAGTTCGGAACCAAGCACTATGTTGTCACGCCCGCTCCAAATAACACAGAGTGTTAAAAATAGAGACAGTATACAACTAACTAACAATTTAAAAAATTGTCAGCCCTGGCCCATTTCTACCCAAATACAGGGACAAAGTATGTAAGGCTAGATGCACTTTAGTATGCCGTACTGACGAGCTCTAATTAGAGCGAAACCGGTCTACCGTTCTAATTGTTGTGAGAATGCTTCTAGGCTTTTATACATAACTAAATGTATATATATATATATATATATATATATATATATATATATATATATATATATATATATATATATATCAAAAAATTGTGGAAAAGCCGGAAGTTGCAAAATAAAACTCTTTATTAAAAGCCGAGCTTTCGGAAAAGTTTATTCCATTCTCAAGGAAGAAAAGTTTACAATTTACATAGGAAAAATATAAAACACTTACATATAACGTGAGTTTTACTATGACTAATTATGCAACAACAAACATGAAAAAAACCTTTTTGTAAATTTGAGTGAAGTCGAAAAGTGCCAAACTGACATATGAAGCTACCTATTGTGTATTTCAATTTGTTTTTTGTTTTTGTCCAGGAAATATAAATAAGGGTTGTGATTTCTAAAATTATTATCTTTCTTTAAGTTTATTAAATTGTGGTTAAAAGTAATTTCAAATTATTCTAAACACATTATTTCATTACTTAAGGTTTCACAGTGTAAAATAGAAACATTACTCCATTTTATACTGTGGCCAGTGTCGAGATTATGTTCAGGCAGAGCCCAAGTTCTTTTTCGTAAACGTATGTCACTTTTGTGCTGTATTAATCTATCTTTTACTCTTTCTCTTAAGTAATAAAAGTGTGTTTAGAAGAATATGAAATTACTTTTAACGACAATTTTATAAACTTAAAGAAAGATAATAATTTTAGAAATCACTACCCCTATTTATATTTCCTAGAGAAAAACAAAAAACAAATTCAAATACACAATATGTCATATGTCAGTTTGGCACTTTTCGACTTCACGCAAATTTACATAAAGGTTTTTTCATGTTTGTTATGTTATATGTAAGAATTTAAAAAATTTATATTTTAACTGTGTAAATTGTAAACTTTTCTTTCCATGTTGTAGTCTTGAGAATGGAATAAACTTTTCCGAAAGCTCGGCTTTTAATAAACAATTTTATTTTGCAACTTCCGACTTTCCCACAATTTTTTGAGTAAATAACACTATTACCGTCACAAAAACTTAATACTATATATATATATATATATATATATATATATATATATATATATATATATATATACAGTTGTCGAGACCCCCTAGGTGATTGACACTGTGCATACAAATTCAAGAGTAATAAGACTTTGACAGTGTTTAGGGACTTCCTACTATTTGTTTGCGCAGTATCCTACATTTGGCTTGGATTATGGAAAGTTTGAAGTTTGTGTTGTGGCAGCATCTAATTGTCTTGGCGGGAAACCAGTGAAGTGTTAGATGGGTGCCAGCTGTGCTCTGCTTTCATAGTAATTTAACAAGAGACTTATGAATTACTGTGTGTGTGTGTGTTTTATTTCTTTAACGTCGGTCTATTTCCGCGACTATAAACAACCATCGACGCCAGACAGCAGTTTCACCTCACTATCCTGGAAACTTTGCCAAACCTCTGCCTTTCTGTAAGGAGAGTAGGGATGTTTAACGTGCCCAACATCACATGAACACGGGACCGACGGCCTTACGCCCCCTCCGAAGGGCGGAACGTGCAGGCATTCAACTTGCTCAAATACAATGCCAGAACCTCAGTTGATGTTAATGTTACAGTTTGTACTGAAAAAGTGAAAGGAGAACCCTGGGATCGAACCCAGTACCCTTCGGTTCAGAGGCACACGTCCTTGCCACTGAACCACCGAGGCTCTTTATGGATTACTGTAAGTGATTTTTGTCAACTGGGGGCACAAGGAGGTGAACTTGCATTTATTTACTGTTTTATAACGTACATTAGTTATTACTAATCCCAAATTTCACAATTCATATGGTATTTGTAGGTCAAATTATAAGTGTCAACAACTGTAACTCAAACTAGCTCATGATTCAGTTATTGATAGATCTTTGTCAATAACTGAATTATAACGAACATACTTAAAATGCATCAAACATGTCTCGATCTGATATTTTGCCAGTATAACGTTTACCTACCATTTTATAACCCGTATATGGCTGCTGAATAGTTGTTGACACCATGTCAATAATTGTGTCAATAACTATGTTTTTGTTATAGAGCGATGTCAAAAGGTGCAAAAGAAAATGGTTATAAAAAAGATATAAAGAAGATATTCAACGATCTTTGAAATATATAGAAGATGGAATATCAAAGAAAAGAGCTGTAAAACTATTCGGAATTCCAAAATCCACATTGTTTTTCAAAATAAGTGAAAAATTTACAAAATGTTTACACAGACCAACTCATATCCTAAATAGTGAAGAGGAAGAAATCTTAATAAAATGGATTATTACATGCCACCAGAGAGGATTTCGTGTGCTTAAGTCAGTGCAGTTCTATGATCGTTCTCATCTTCTTAGCTTCTTAAGACTCCGAGTTCCTAAGCTTCCACTTAAACACCGCTCGTGTGTTTAAGCCAGTTCAGTTCTACAGCAGTTTGACTAAGAATATCATCTTCTTAGCTTCTTGGGACTTCTAAGATCCCAAACTTAAACACCACTCGTGTGATTAAGCCAGCTCAGTTCAAGTTCCAATCTTCCTACAGAAGTTTCGTTCGTACAGTGATACAGTGAAAAGTCAGTGTTTTCTTCTAAATTAGAAAGTATACGCGCAGTTAAATAAATACAATAACAAGTAGCTAATAAGGTTGTGAAATCTCCTGAGTATCCACTAAATCAAGTGTACAACTGCAAATTGTAAATAAGTGTTATGTTCAAAGTGTACATAGTAACAAAACAACATATATAAATATAAAAAGTGTATTATTTAAATCTTCTGGAATCCAGTGCACCTAGAGTTATAAATAGAGTCCACATACAGTCCACATCTTCAACATATTCTTCTTCCAACGCTAATTAGCAAAGCTGACTAGCTAGCGAGGTTGGGATCAATCCACCTGAAAAACATGGGAGAAAGAAAACAAGATCTTTCTCCCCCACATTTTAGTCCATAACATCACATATTGCTTGTTGCATATGCAAATCCTTAAAAATCATTTACTTATTTATTGAATACGTATCGCCCAAATAGCTGCATTATAATGGCAAAGAGGCATGCACGTTTATTTTATAGTGTACTGTGAAACTAAAAAAAGCAGATCATTTAAAACAGAGTTATAATGGACTAATAGATTTTAAGATGTGATGGCACCATGTTGTCCTATTAATACATACGACTACTACACATTAGATTTTATACGTTCATTACTAATGATATAATGTTATTTTAGTATAATTACCTTAAAACACGTGAACTAGCTTTACGTACAATATTAAATGTATGGAAAGTATAAATAGTACTTTATTGAGATTAATTATACAATCTAGCTTAGGCGAAGAAGTTTAAAGTTCTTTTTGTCGGCCAGGGCTTGGCAATATATTGTATTAAATAACCTTATCTATAAAACATATTAACACTGACAACTGCATATTAAAAAAAGTCTGGACGCAGCAAGTGCCTCATGGTAGCGAATTTTCATAGAAATGATCTGGCATCAAATATTTTGATAACTTTTTTCCTGTAACACAAAAATCTATATTTTGGTATATAGTTTCTTTTTAATGTCATAAACTTGTATACCAAATGTGATTACCATAGCTTTTTTTATTTTTGGAGATCAAAATTTTTTCCGAAAGCAAACCCAGAATTTTTCTGGCTAACGAACTTTCCAAGCCACTTACGAAAGGAAGATATATGCCAAATTTTAACAAAATCGGCAATAAACATTTTTTTAATTAAATGCTAATCACTATTTTTTCTTGTAACGTAGAAATCTAGATTTCAGTACATAGTTTATATTTTATAACATAAACCTACGCACCAAATGTGGTTACCATAGCTTTGTTATTTTTGGAGATACAAAATTTTTTCAAATGAAAACCCAAAAGTTGCCTGGAAAACGTAGTCCGATTTTCCTGGCTAAGGACAAGGAAGGTATTAAATCAAAGGTCCTCAAAATCTGGCCATTACTTTTGAGTTGTATATATAGAGGCTGGCGCATTGAAAACGAAACAGACCGATTTGCGTCGAGAGAAAAAAAATTTAAGTAACGCTGAAACACGTCCATTTTAATATTGAGAGGGACATGTTTTGACATCAAACTCAACTTTGTCACATCATCCCCTTAAGGGTGGTAATAACTACCCTCATATTTTAAATAGAGAACATGGGTCGAATGTTACATCATTTGAAAGCCCATTCTTTTCTGAATTCAGCACACAATTTTCTTTTTAAGTTTTATCAACTCGTTTAAAAATTGTTCACAGTTGGAGTTGCAAGAACGTATTTCATACATTGTGATAAGAAATGCACTAATTAGTCAATTTTTCGTTAAAAAAAACCAAACGTTCAAAAATGTTTATTCAGTTAAGTAAGTGTTTAAATGGTTGACCACCAGCTTCCACACAAAAGTACATATTTTGTTCAAAACGAGCTCAGACATTCTGGGGCATTTGTGGAGTTATTAGACGACATTCTTCAACAATGCGTCGTCGTAGTTTTTCCAGAGATTCCGGTTCTGTTGCGTAAATTCTACTCTTTAAATGGCCCCATAGAAAGAATTCTAAAGAAGTTAAATCCGGTGATCTAGGGGGCCACTCAATAGCACCTCTATGCCCAATCCATTGCTCTGAAAACTATCTGTTCAAAAACTCCCTAACACGTTGTAAAAAATGCGGAAGAGCTCCATCTTGCTGAAATACTATTTGATTTTCTTGATAGCGATCATCATTTTCAATAATGTCAATTAGTAGAGGGTAAACAATATCTTCTAGTAACTTCAAATATGTTTCGCCACCCAAATTGACATCAAGAAAAATTGGTCCGATTATACGGTCTCCAAAAATGACAGTCCAGACATTCAATTTCTGTCGAGTTTGAGTGTGGACTTCGGAAAAATTTCTTGGATTATTATCTGCCCAATAACGACAATCATGACCATCGACTGTAGAGTTTAATAAATACGTACACTCGTCCGAAAAACAGATATTGAACAGAAAGTTCCCGTTATCAGCTATTCGTGCAGTCATAAGTTCACAAAACTCCAGCCGCCAATCAAAATCATCTTCATTCAGTTGTTGTACAAGATGAATTTTATACGGGTGAAATTTATTATGCTTCAATATTCGGTGAATAGTTCTTCTTTTGATGTTTGAAACAGTGGCGAATTTTCTCATGCTCAAAGTTGGGTCTGCAGCAATTTGTCCTAAAACTTCAATCTCAGTGGTCTCATTTCTAACCGGAAATTAACGTTCAGGATTCTGTTTTTTGTTGGCTACTGTACCACTTTGTCGAAACTTTGCAATTAAGTCCAAAATGTATTTTCTGTTAACATGTCTGTTCGGATGTCGTTCATTAAACAAATTTGCGGTACGGTTGGCACAGTCATCGTTTTTGAAAACATGAGTAATTATTTCAACACTTTCTTCTACATAATACACCATTGTGAAATTAATTTTCGGTAGTACTATCAAGTATCAAACCGACCGATAAACTGAAATAATAAACCGCATTTCTCTCATTCCGATAACAAATGTTCTGATAGTCAATTTTTTGTTTGCAAACCAACAAAAACATTGACTATCAGCACATTTCTTATCGGAATTAGTGAAATGCGTTTTTACATCTTCAACTGTGAATTATTTTAAAACGAGTTGATAAAACTTCCAAAAAAATAGTGTGCTGAATTCAGAAAAGAAAGAGCTTTCAAATGATGTAACACTCGACCCATGTTCCCTATTTAAAATATAAGAGTTGTTATCACCACCCTTAAGGGGTTGATGTGACAAAGTTGAGTTTTATGTCAAAACATGTCCCCCTCAATATTAAAATTGACGTGTTTCAGCGTTTCTTAAAAAAAATTCTCTGGACGCAAATCGGTCTGTTTCGTTTTCAATGCGCCGCCATATATATATATATATATATATATATATATATATATATATATATATATATATATATATATATATATAGAGAGAGAGAGAGAGAGAGATATAAAATAAGAGGAATAAGAAAGGAGAGGGGTTGGGGAGGAGAGAAAAAGAGCATTTTATGATGCGTGGATAGCCTGGCATCGCCTTCAGACTGTAATATTGATGTCTCATTTTGTGCATTAAATTTCGAATAAAAATTAAGATGTCATTGGCTTGACCATATTTTTCGTGTAGGAAATTTTAACATTGTGTTTGCAGAGTAATTTTTTTTTTCAGTTGTAGTCGATTTGTACTATAATCAAGTATTTGGTAATATCTTTTAAATGATGTTCTTTTAACCAAGGCACATAATAAATATGTTATAAATTTTCAAATTCTTCTACTAAACAAGGCTTTAACGGAAAATTATTTTTCGTCTCATAACTTTATTGAGAGAGATATTATACTAGTGGGTGTTATTTATTTAACAACGCGCGAAAAGTATCGCCAGACGTCAAATTAATATTCATTGTATAAATTTTGCAGTTATTTCAATAAACACCGTAAACCTTGATTGCTTTCAAGACCCATAAATTCTGAAAAGGTGTTAAATGATAAAATATAACAAGCCTTGAATTCTATAAAACGGAAAAATTAACATCTTCCTTGAATTTTAAATTCAATTTTTATAGACAAAACGTCAGGTCTTTGTTAAATGTAATGATTTAAATGTTGACTTAGCGTCATCGACTGTGTTTGAACTTTTTTATCTTATCTTGGCGTATTGTATTTTATTGTCATATTAATTTGTAATTCTAAGACTCGTTTAATTTATTGCTCCAGAGTTCTACTATCTGTACCTGTTAAAAGATATGATGTATATCCCATTCTTGTGTGTGTGTGTGTGTGTGTTTTGTTTCTTTAACGTCGGCCTATTTTCGCGACTATGGCCAATCACCGAGACCATGGAGCAGTTTCACCTCACTATACTGAAAATTTTGCCGAACCCCTGCCTGTCTGTAAGGAGGGTAGGGATCTTTAACTTGCTCAACATCGCATGGACACGGGACCGACGGCTTCACGCCCTCTCCGAAAAAGTCTTATCTATACAAAAACGGTTACAGTTATCCATAAGAAAGCCTCATGTAGTCTTTAAGGCAATCAAATATCGCTTTAGACTGGCCTATAAAATACAGGCTGTTCCATTTGAAATGAACACAATAATCGACTCGGCATGTGTAAACAATAATAACAGTGTGAATAAAGCCAGAATGGGTATAGGTAACCCTAGTATCATATGAAAGGGAATTATTTCATCTGTGAAATGCAGCAAAAAACATAGGGCGTTCCATTTCAAATAAATGAAATAATCTGCTTTGAATGTGCCGATAATAAAACTTGCATTTTTGAACGTCCTGTAGAGTATTGCGAAATATTGACTAAAATATATGATGATGTACCAAATCGACCATCAAAAAGTAGTGAGTTTTTTTAAAGATATCATCTGACATGGAGATAAGATTTTTTTCGAAACCTCACCTTCGTCAAAAAATCAAGATTTCTGGAAAACCGTAATAGCTAGGTATAGGGATCCTTGGAATAAGCGAATCTTAATTTTGCCATATAATTCAAAAACGTTGTCAAATACTAGGTGTTCCATAAGAAGAAACATAACTTTGAGGTGTCACACTTTTTTGGATCATCCTGTATATTTGAAAATAATTTTAGGTTTTAGTTCTTTTCAACCTACCTAGTTTTCGTTTGCAATAAATTCGAAATAATGAAAAATGTAGCCGTGAGAGGTCGTAGCGTATGTGGTGGGCCAGCCTGTGTGTGTGTGTGTATTATATATATATATATATATATATATATATATATATATATATATATATATATATATATATATATATATATAAGTTTGTACAGACCCTAATTATGGTTTCTAAGGGCTGTGGCTCGTGCTCATTTGAAGGAATTTTCCGCTAGTCTCACCATCGCGACTTCTAAAAAAATCTCTGGACGCAGCAAGTGCGTTATGGTAGCGAATTTCTTTTAAAATATTTTTAATAGCAAATGCCTTTGTTGAAAGCAGGCATCAAACTTGGTTGCCTATATAGTAGAAACAATGTATCATTTTTCATCGAAATAAATTTATTGTTTGAAAATATATAAACATTTTTCACAAGTCTCGATGCCGCAAATGTGTTATGGAAGGGAATTTCCATAAAAATGTTTTTAATAGCAAATGCGAGCAGGCATCAATCTGATTATCGGTATAGCTTATGTAGTAGAACAAATGTACTATATTTTATCAAAATTACTTATGGTTTAAAAATATACAAAAATTTTCCGAAAATAAACTTAAATGTTGGTTTCGTAACCAACAAAGCTTATGTTAATAGCAAATTGAGTTATTGAAATTTGAAGGATTTAATGAAAATTCGGTAAATTTGCAAATTAGCTCCCGAAAGCTTTTCAAAAAATTGTTTTCAGAAATATTACTAGGACCCCACCTGGATGTACAAACCACAAGAGAAATTTCTTGTTCACACCCACCAAGGAAGTTACGGGACTGGGAGTGATTAGGGGTGCTAGGCGGGGTAGGTAGTAAAAAGGAAATCTGAGCAGAAAAAGCACAGAAAACTGCTTAAAAGCTGTCTATTTGAGGCCATATCCCCATTACACCCCGCCTACCTCGTACAGCACCCCTATTCACCACCAGGTCACGTAACTTCTTTGGGGAGTATGAACAAGAAGTTTTTCTTGTGGTTTATGCAACGAGGGTGGTTGTATACACACGAGGGGGGAAGGAAAATGCCTACGACGAAGCAGACAGCCCCCCGCTTTTACTTGCAGTAGGGTTGTGGGGTTGAGGGTGGCTGCTTCGTCGTGGGGATTTTCCTTCCCCCCTCGGGTGCATACAACCACCCTTGTTGCATAAACCACAAGAAAAATTTCCTGTTCATACCCTCCAAGGAAGTTACGGCACCTGGGTGCTGTGCGGGGTAGGCAGGGTTTAAGGGGGATATGACCTCAAGATGTGAAAAATACAACTTTCAAGCGCGTTTTATTCGCATTTTCTGCTCATATTTCCTTTTTACTACCTACCACGCCCAGCATCCCTATTCACTCCTGGTCCCGTGGCTTCCTTGGGGGGTGTGAACAAGAAATTTTTCTTGGGGTTTGTGGATTCAGGGGGAAGGGGGTCTAGGCAGGTTTCTGAAAACAGTATTTTGAAAAGCATTCGGGAACTAATCTTCAAATTTACCGAAAATTCGCTACCAAAACGCACATACTGCGCATCATATTTCGATAAAAAAATGCAAAAATGCATTAACAAATTTGTTCTACGAAAATTAGCTAAAAAAATTATAGACCGTTAAACCATGAACTTCACTAAACCTACAAATAAATATCCAAAAAAGCATCAACTTAACTGAACTGACAGCCAAAGCATCAGAGAAAGGGTCTATTTGAAATGAATATTCTGTAAATATTTTAGTAAAAAGGCAATGACGGTGAATCTGAAACCTAAGGGTTTGCAGAACACTCTTCTTGCAACATCTTCTTTTCACAATCGGTATTTATTTCACATTTTTTGCCTAAACATTGCCAATTTTGACGTTTAATATTGCGAATTTGACGTTTTGAGGAAAACTCCAAAATTTGTTTCTTTAACTGCCAGTAACTTGTTTGTCTTTAAAGATAGGGACCTAAATTTTTGTACAGAGTTCACGATTTATAATACAAACATGCGTACCAAATTTGGTTGCCCTTACTTTGTTATTTACAGAGATATGAATTTTTTTAGAAAGAGAATACAAAATTTGCTGGGAAAATTTGGTTGGATTTTCTTGGATAACGAACTCGTCTAAGCCACTTGCAAAAGGAAGGTACTCACCAAATTTGATCAAGAAGGGTCCATTATTTTTTGAGTTATCGGTCGGATATATATATATATATATATATATATATATATATATATATATATATATATATATATATATATATATATATATATATATATATATATATATATATATACAGATCTCCTCATTAGCGAATTTAAAGAAAAAATTCGCTAATAGGGAATTTTCTTAAAGAAAATGCATTAAAATTGTAAAAAACAACAAAATATTGTATCAATCATCTCGAAATGTATCTAGCTATTATGGAAGGTTTTTTGAATCCGCGAAATAATCCATAAACAAGGCTCTTTAATTTAAATTCTTCGAAGACAACCGTTTTACACAACCAGCCAACTGCAATCTTTTCACTGGAATGATGCTAAGCATATTTTATTTCTGCACACAATATTTATAACAAATCACCGAGAGAAAACCGATGAGTTTGCAATTTGTACCATACGTGAAGAATAATGGATTCCGTTAGCTCAAGTATTTCAAAGTTAAGTAGGCAGTAAAAATGACACTCGAGGCTATATGTGTGTATACAACTTAAATATTACAAATTATTCTGATACAAAACTCGTTATTCGTTATACATACAGGTAAAAATCGAATAACAAACAGTTGGATAAATAATTTAAAATCCTGTGAAATAAATGCATTGGAATAAATGCACTATAAAAGTTTTGTTCAGAGCAGGAAGATATATCAGTTTCAATACTGTATTTATCAAATAACTTTATTATACAGTGCATTTTATTTGATAAATTCCATTTGAAGGAAAATATTTTCTCAATTAAGACAATCAAAATTCGACACATATACTAAATGAGTGGTAGGACACGAAGCAACATGCCACCAGCTAGTTGCGGAACTAAGTATTATGTTGCCACGCCAGCTCCAAATAACACAGGATGTTAAAAAATAGAGACTGTATACAAGCAACTAACAATTTAGTAAATTGTCAGCCCTGGCCCATTTCTACCCTAGTATAGGGACAAAGTATGTAAGGCTAGATGCTAGTGATGGGTTGTTATTTAACAGTCTGTTATATTTTAACTGTTGTCGAGCCGCAACAGTAACAACCTGTTATGGATATATACAAATAAGAGGTACAGTGGAGGGGATGCTGTTGCGCTTTACACTAGAACCTGGAGTCGTATCTGTTTCTGTTGTCGTATCTGTTTCTGTTGCACTGCTACGATGAAGCAGCTTCTGTTTTCATCCGCCCATAGACCAGAGAGAACTTCTGGTCTAAGCATCCGCCACTGTTATAACAGGATGAATGGACATGAGACTGGGAATGGGGTATAGAGCGGACTTTACTTCATAACATACTACTGTTTTCATCCGCCACTGTTATAACAGGATGAATGGACATGAGACTGGGAATGGGGTATAGAGCGGACTTTACTTCATAACATACTACTGTTTTCATCCGCAACTGTTATAACAGGATGAATGGACATGAGACTGGGAATGGGGTATAGAGCGGACTTTACTTCATAACATACTACTTTATACTAGTGTGCTAACAGCTTTGGGAACGTAGGGTCGTCGGTACAATGAAACTCTTAAATTTTGACAGGTTGTTGATTCACACAAGACACACACATATATTTACAATTTATAAACAAACACAAAATATGAAAAATGTTAATAAAAAGGCTGTATATGTAGCAAGTGAAAATTATTAAAAATGAACTATATCACTGTAAAAATAAAATCAGGTCACCGCGTATATAAAAAAATAATCACATAGTCGTTGACGTAAACTCAATCTTCATTAGATAACTCGATATGCTGATGGCATTTTTGTTTTAAGAAAAAACTGATATGTATACAAACGTACAGTTATGCTTTAACGTGAGTCCTTAGGTATTATATTATATTAGGTAGTTTTTTGCTCATTCTTCTTTGCCTTATGTAACTAATAAATCAATATTCCTTTTTACTTTTCACTTTGGAAATCTAAGAAATAGGTCGATTTTAAACATCTTTTTTTTTATTACTACTGCAAAATAAAAAATCGCTGAAACTTAAAAAATCTCAGAAACAGTACCAATTTTAATGAAATTATAAAAATATTCCCTGTACCCGGTATAGTTGAAACCAGACATACTTTGCCCTATAGGTAGAGAGAAAAAAATTAGTTTTAATTTTAAAAAAATTATTTATTTTATTTTTTGCTTACAATAATTCATTTATTTCATATAGCTCTCATTTTCAAAGAAAAGATGGCTATATAGGTTTTCAAGCTCAATGCTTAGCTAATACTTAATTAGTTAAGAAAATTCGAAAGAAATTCTGCATTGTTGAATTTTTTACCAAATTATTATTAGTGATGAATACCCAAAAAAAAAAAAACTCCATCATTTTTTTAATAAAAAATTTATTAATTGTTTTAAACATAATACAAGAATATTTTTTATTTTAAACATTACCCAACTACACCACCGGACGGGTTCAGCTACTGTTACTACGTCTACGTGGAATTCTTAATAATTCATAGTTCATACTGTTATTTTCAACCTGTTATATTTAACTGTTATTTCTAAATAACAGTAACAGGTGCGACCTGGTAAAACAATATAACAGTTTTTCCCATCACTACTAGATGCATTCTCGCCACAATTAGAACCGTAGACCGGTTTCGCTTTAATTAGAGCCCGTCAGTACGGCATACTAATTGTAGCGAAAATACACCTATAAAGTAATACGGCTATGGTAGCCAGCTTTCCAACACTAAGTGAGTGGTAAGACACGAAGCAACGTGCCGCCACCTAGTTGTTAGTTGATCGTATACAGTCTCTATTTTTTACCACTTTGTGTTATTTGGAGCTGACGTGAGAACATACTACTTGGTACCGCAACTAGGTGGCAGCACGTTGCTTCGTGTCTTACCCCTCACTTAGTGTTGGAAGGCTGGCTATCATAGCCTTATTACTTTATAGGTGTATTTTCGCTACAATTAGTATGCCGTACTGACGAGCTCTAATTAGAGCGAAACCGGTCTACGGTTCCAATTGTGGCGAGAATGCATCTAGCCTTGAAACATATGTTTTGTGAATAACACATTTTTAATTCTAACATAAAAATAAAAAAATGGTATTTCAGGAAATATCTGAAGTTCTTGTAGCTATGGTGAAAATAGTCTTATCCAGGTATCTAGAAGTGTTGGATCCATATACTTGCATACGCGCTTTGGTAGAGATAGACCCTTCCCCGAATTCGACCGTGGAAGAGTATTTTTTGGGCTTTTATCACCACGGGGTTCTATGAAACTCATTTTGTATTGATAAAACTGCCCTATTTTATTTTTACTGAAATTCTATTGACGACATTTTTCAGTTTGCCCTCCACAGTATGAGTCTTTTTTTTTCAGAACACCGGTAAAAACCACAGTGCTCTATAGCAAAATACAATACCATCTTTTATTGATATCCAACAATTTTATAAAAATAATAAAACAATAATTATTTTGGTTGGAATCTATACTTTCTTCAGCAAGAAAGCTCTATAATAATAATAATAATAATAATAATAATAATAATAATAATAATAATAATAATAATAATAATAATAATAATAATAATAATAATAATAATAATAATAATAATAATAATAATAATAATAATAATAATAATAATAATAATAATAATAATAATAATATCCCTTAATTGTTGGTATTCTTACTTAGTGAAACGGTAAAATCAACATATGACAATAATCACAATTAAAATTATTAAACTAATTAACAAAAGGTCTGGGCGCAGCAGGTGAGTTATGTTAGCGAATTTTCGTTAAAAGTTTTTAATGCAAATATGTCTTGTTTTAAAAGAACGACATTTAGTTAGCAGTATAACCTATATAATAATAAAAATGTACCATAATACAAATAGTATTGTGATTTCAAAAAGTACAAACCTTAAAAAGTTCCTGAAAAAACTGGTCCGATTTTCTTAGACAACAAACCTCCTCAAGGTATTTACACACCTTCCAAGATATAATTATTTACAAACAGCTTTACGACCAATATTGCAATTTTTTTTATGATGTAACAGTATAAATTGAATAGCTAAACAACTAAGCTAGTTTGGACGTATTTGTGGTTCCTCCTCTGCTTTGCACAAAGAATTATTGGCGACGACCGTGGTTATTTCTTCTGGATATCCCTCGTATAAGGAATAAAATTGAGATCTTTTGTTAAACCATTGCTATTTGTGCTACCCCTGGTATATCGTGCCGGCTGCCACGCTTGCGTTGTAGTTGTCGGTGGTTCAAGAATGGTCCGCATGTTGAGAGGGAGAGATGGCTGCGGACGTATGTGATGCGAGAGAGAGCGAGGGAGTGGCGGTACCTGCTTTCAAGTAGGAGATGTGAATGCGCCGGAAGTTTCGGGAGGGAGATTTTTCGTTGGCAATTGTTGAAGTTAACACGTGGTTCGTTCTGAGAGGCAAGTTGGATATTAATTATCCCCCTTGGTGGATTTAAATTGCGCTCAGAACACATCTGCAGTCTTGTTGGTGATATCGTAATTTGCGTAATTGATGTTGAAGGCTGTAGATACACCCGTTTGAGGGGATTTTAGGGACCACATTGACTTGTCACGTGTTGGAGTTCGTTTCCCTCTTTGGAGCAACCTCGTACCGGCTGGATACTGCTTGTGTCGGGCAATCCTTGTACCGGCTGGATACTGCTTGTGCAGGGCAATTCTTGTGTATGGCGATTCCTAGTGCCGGATAGACGAATTCTTGTGTTGGGCGATTTTAGTACTGGATAGAGTTTTTGTATTGGGCAGTACCGTTGGCAAATTCACCTATCGCAATTTTGGTGGAAAAGTCTCGCATGGATTAGCAAATTTTTATGTACCGAACGAAGTATATGGCTATTGAATTAAATGGAGTTTATGTTCTAGTCAAGAGCAATGATAATTCCTGTCGGCCGTGAAATTTGGGATTTATGAATTAGGATCTCAGTGAGGAGGTCTTCCCTTTCAGTGTCGCATTGCCGTTCCGTTGTTGCATTATTCCCGTGGTTGCAGTCCCGTACCCCTAAAGGCCTTAGTTGGTATGGAAATTGGTGGTAATTAGATGGCCTAGAAATCCAGGATTTTCAAGTAAGAATTTTCCGTTTTGTGATAAAGAATAAAGTGATAGGAGACAATTTTGATAAGCTACATTTTTAAATATTCATCTCTGTTAAATTTGCTAAGATCAAACCGAATTTATTTTATTTAAACTTCACTAAATGTGGTACAGATTTTTATGAGACCATTGTTAATATAATTGCTTCACTTTTGATAGTACCATCAGTTATCATATCTTGTTAGCATTAGTCAAGCTTATTGATTTTTTTTTTTGGGACTTGATCTTTAATCAGGCCACTTACTTTAATTAACGTGTAATTAATTAATATTTGGGGAAAATAAGTTGTGAGCTTTGCGTGCACGAAAAGTGGAATTTTCCATAGAACAATTATATTTGTAGTACATTCATACATACTCAGTAAAGATCTTGATTATTTGGTAGTAAGCCATTTTAGTTATATTATAGAGACTTTTTTTATTTTATATCAGAATTTTAGAACAGCTTTTAATAAATTTTTGTATGCCAAAGAAGCTTAATAAAAGCCCTTATTTTATCATATTTTAGGTGTGTCTTGGTTTTGTGTTTGTGTTTTCTTTTCAGGGCTGTTGATAATTAGATCATTACCGTTATCTTTACTTGTGGGTCTATGAGACCATACCGTTCTGAACTTTGGTTTGTGTTATCATAATTATATCTCCCTTGTAGCTTCCTGTGCTCGATTGTGGTTGGCTATAGTTGCCAGTGTGATCCAAGAATTCTTGGTTGTGTTGGATCTGGGCAAGGAAGCATATTTGTGAACATCTTATTAGAATATCCGGGAGTGGAGGTTAAACAATCAAGTGGCGCCCCTAATTAACATCTTATTTTAACCCACGCCCATCTCCACTGTATAAAAGCTGGCGGCCCTCTAACTTCCCGGTAACTTAGCTTATGCCAATGACAAATTAGATTTGTGGATAGGTTAGGAATTATTTGAGCATTTGTCATCTGGTATAAAAGGAAGCGCGGCGGCGTCATAATGAAAATTTACAATCAATTTATTTGACAAAAATTCACATTTTTTTTTATAGAAATTACCTTCAGTAATGTTACACTAAATTATATTTTTCACAAAAATTCGACAACTTATTTTTACAATAAATTACTAAACATTTTTAATAGTGCTGCAAATTAAATTATAACTTCCACATAGCTGTGATAATTTATTCTCTTCAGAAAGGCATTCTCATGGAATGAACTTAGAGCCCATGACTTGACCACAAAGAAAATATTTGTATTCCTGTACCCATAAGCTTTTAAAACGTTCTATTATTCGAGTTTTATGGAAAAAAAATGTAAATTTTCACCAAATTACCCCTTATTTATCACCCCTTAGTTATCCCATACCCCCTGAAGCGATCTTACCCGAAATCAATTCGAATCGGTCCTTTGTCGGGTGCTAACTGGATACCAAATTTGAAGATGACATGCCGCCAGACCGACCGTCCGACAGATCGAGAGACAGAAATAATATCGTTCCAGAATCAAATTTTCTATATGTTTTGAGACTTTCTACGCCGTTTTAGCAAATTGGAAATTTTTGACAACAATATTCCACCCCATACATTCAACCCTAATTTAATCAGCACATAATAACAGATGTTTGATGAAATTAAAAGTGTTTTAATAAATAAACCCTAAAACGTTATATTATTACTCGAGTATTAACGAAAAAAATGTCAATTTGACTGAATCACCCCTCATTCATCCCCTACCCCATAAAGGGATTTTACCCAAAAATAATAACTTGGTTATTTTCGGAGATAGAAACATTTCAATACCCCATCTCTTATAAAATAGCTAATTTACGCATTGACTAAACAATTATCCAACGTCATATATTACATGTCAGTTTGACCTACGTTTTTATTTGAAATCCAAAATACCTGAAATTTAATGAACATATTCTTAGATACCTATTCTAGACAACGAGTGGTTTTGAGCAAATTCTGTGACCAAAAATTGTAAAATCATAGTTTGTATTTTCTTTATACAAGCCCAATTTCTTTAAATATTTATTATTGCCTTGCCTAAACGTTGATCTTTCTTCTATATACTATATTTTTGGTCTAAAGATTTAATTGAGAAAAATAATCAAGCTACAAATAATGTCTTTAAAAAATTTTATCGAACCTACCTCTTTATAACGTTTATATGTAAATTTCCAGATAAGGGCAGTTTTCCTTTCTTTTGCAAAAACAAATTCAGAAACATGCAGTTAAGTGACCTGAAGCAAGTTTTAAGTTCTGTGTAGGGTAAGCATGCTGCAAAGGAGCTAGAAATCGAACTGTAAAAAACTCACCTTACAGAAGTCCATAGAGTCGCTCCTACTCCTTATCAGCCGTTCTTGGCCGACCACACCGTTTCTTTATGAAAAACTCCCACTTTCCCCAATTGAAAATAAAGTAAAAAAATTATAGACCATTAGACCTGAAACTTACCCAAAACCACTGCCAAAGGATTAGAGGAAGGTTCTATTTGAAATGAATTTCTGAAAATATTTTAGTAGAATGAAGGAAAATGACGGTTAAAACTAAAACTTACGGGTTTGTAAAACACGCTTCTTATGATACATAGCTAGTTTTGACGTTTAAAATCGCGACTTTGACGTTTTAAGAGGAAAAACTATAAAATTTTCAAAGTATTTTTTTTGTCAATTCTAGATCTTTTTAGGCAAAAAAACATAATATTTGCTTGTAATATACAACAGATTTTGTTATCTACACTAAATATTTTGTTTTTGTGCGTTTTTCTTGTCACCAGTGGCACCCAAAGTTCTTTCTTTAAATGTCTATAACTTTTTTCTTTTAACATACGGATCTAAATTTTAAGTTGACGACTTTTTATGGTGTTAACTTGCGTACCAAATTCGGTTGCCCTGACTTTGTTATTTCCGAAGATATAAAAATATTCCCAAAGAAACCACGAAATTTTCCGGAAAAAAGTAGGCCGATTTTTCTGGCTTCCATTTAACATATTTTTTTTAGGTCAATTATGTTCATAATTCAATGCTTTTAAAAATATTATTGGAATAGTCTTTTGGGCAAACTATTGTTTCTGTACAACTAGTTTAGAATAGGCAAGTGTGGATCAATTACAAAGCAAAAAGCACCTGTTTGATTCGTTATGTGTACATAAATGTAAAAATCGGTAAGTTTAACTAAGATTCTGGAACTGATGCGTTGCATGGAGAAAACATATTGCATTATGTATCTTTATCAACGTGTTAGCTAAAATGTTTACATTTTTCTTGGAAACTCGCCTTTTTAGTTAGGTAGATTAAACAAGATACGTCCAGCTATACTTAAAATACTATGGTCAATCAAAAGATTAGAAGAAGGAAAGAAGAACGTAGTGGAAGTTTTCCTTTGAGACTTAGCAAGTCTGAAGTTAGGACCTCTTATTAGTCCTGCTCCTTACATTTGTTTAGACCCGCCTGTATACAAATCGAATATGTGGTTTATCGTCCCAACGAAATTGAACTTTAAAGACAGTTATCGAGAACGTACCTCTAGAAATTTTTAGACTTCAAATGAAAGTGGCTCGGCCCAACGGGATGAAACTTCAAAGACAATTGTCGAGAACGTACCTGTGGAAATTTTTAGACTTCAAATCAAAGTGGTTCGGCCCAACGAAATGGAATTTTAAAGACATTTATCGAGAATGTACCTCTGGAAATTTTTAGACTTCAAATCAAAGTGGTTCGGCTTAACGAAACGGAACTTCAAAGACAATTATCGAGAACGTACCTCTGGAAATTTTTAGACTTCAAATCAAAGTGGTTCGGCTTAACGAAATGGAACTGCAAAGACAATTATCGAGAACGTAACTCTCGAAATTTTTAGACTTCAAATCAAAGTGGTTCGGCCCAACGAAATGGAACTTCAAAGACAATTATCGAGAACGTACCTCTGGAAATTTTTAGACTTCAAATCAAAGTGGTTCTACCCAATGAAATGGAACTTCAAAGACAATTATCGAGATCGTACCTTTGGAAATTTTTAGACTTCAAATCAAAGTGGTACGGCCCAACGAAATGGAACTTCAGAGACAATTATCGAGAACGTACCTCTGGAAATTTTTAGACTTCAAATCAAAGTGGTTTAGCTTAACGAAATGGAACTTCAAAGACAATTATCGAGAACGATCTCTGGAAATTCTTAGACTTCAAATCAAAGTGGCTTTTGATATACAGCTAACGATTCAAGTTCATTGGACACCTGTATATGTCGCTGTTAAACAGCCTGTATTATAATATTTTATTTTACCTTATTACAACACAATAAAACTAAATTAGTCAAGATCGGAGCGCAGTTTATATTATCGCGAGAAATGTGGCCAAACAAGTTAGCGGGATTAATGGAAGATGCAAGAGATAATCGGTGTTGCTTCCACACTGGGTAAGTAGTTCACAGTAAAATGTGTTTAATTGCCTCAGACTGCTTAATGAATTTTGAGTAATGCCCTTGAAATTGCTACTAATAAAATGAAAATAAGTATCAGTAGAGGCTCTGAAAGTTAACACTCTCTTTAATAGCTTCAAATTATTTTTCACACTCTTATCTCTGAATCCTCGTTCTTTCAATTGTACTTAAGTTACCACTTAGAGCTGTTGGCTTATTTTTGGAAACTAATTGAATTACTACTTCCACATGGTCAATACGTGTGGAACTATAGCATGGGCGACAAAAGTTTCAAAAATTTTTTTCGCTTAAATGTCGTAAAAGGTGTCAAAACATATAGAGAACATGATTTAGGTACGAATTTTTTTTGTCTGTCAGTTCGTCGGTCTGTATGCCTGTTTGCTTGTAGCTACGTTAAAATGAATTGAGATGTCATCTTCAAATTTGGTATACAGTTAACACCCGACGAGCGAACGGTTTGGATTGTTTTTGGGTAAGATCGCTTTAGGGGTTAGTTGTTAAATAAGGGGTGATTTCGTGAAAATTGACATTTTTACGTTAAAACTAGAATAATATAACGTTTTAGGCTTTGCTTATTAGATAATTATCAATTTCATGAAACATCTGGGATCCTGTGCTAAAATTAAATTAGGGGTTGAATGTGTGGGCGTGACATATCGGTGACAGAAAAATCGATTTTTTTTCGCGAAAACGGCGTAAAAAGTCGCAAGCGTATAGAAAACTTGATTCTGGAACGATTTTTTTTTGTCTGCCGTAAAACGAATTGAGATATCACCTTCAAATTCAACCTCTCTCGCTCTCCCTCTCTCTTTCCTCTCTTTCCCCCTTGTCGACACCCACGGTACGATAGTATTTAGGCTGTAAGCCCTCGTGGTGTGTTGTTGAAATATATATTTAAAAAAATTGGTACATATCCAGTTATCACCCGACAAAGGAACACTTCAATTGTTTTTGGATAAGATCGCTTCAGGGGGCAGTGGTTAAATGAGAGGTGATAAGGTGAAAATTGACATTTTTTCGTTAAAATTCGAGTAATAGAACATCTTAGAAGTTTATGGGTACAGGAATACTAATATTTTCTTTGGGGTCAAGTCATGGACCCTAAATTAATTTCATGAGAATGTCTTTCTGAGGAGAGTAGATCATCACACCTATGTGGAAGTTATGATTCAATTTGCAGCACTATTATAGAATGTTTTACTAAAACAGTGGTGTAACACTAAAATGATATTTACCTAACCGGAAATGAGAAAATGTAGACAAAAAATTCCAAAATGCTATTTCTTGATATAAGGTCAACCAAAGTTACAAACTTAGTCAAACACTTCTGCAGTAACCCGTCAAAATTCACTGAGTGAAGCTTGGAACCTATAATGATCATTGATAAGTATGCCTTAGGACTTGAAATAATACTGCCCGGGAGTAAACTATCGAACTGGTAGAAAAAACTGGATTAAGCAATCTTAAATTAAAAACGAGAACTGTACTTGTAAACTGAATTGAACTGAGGGAAAAGACCAAACTGATAACTGTACTCTTAGAAAAAATTTAAGTCACAATTGTTCTGAGCTGAGAAAAAACTATACTGAACAATAAAAACTACTGATGGAAAAAATCGAAATTAACTAAGAGGGAACTGAATAATGTTTTGCGAGAGGTAGGATTATATACCATTTCCTCCACCAATAAGTAGACATAATATCAGGATATTTTGCAAACAACACATTAGTTCTCTAAGGATGTTGTAATTACATCTAAAACAATTAAGTGAAAGAAATCAGCAAAGTGAACAGTTATTACCGATTTGCTGGCAGTCTTTAGGCCAAAAAGTATCTTTTGGAATATTGCACTACACTGTAATCGCTTTTAAATAATACACTTTATTGGTATGCTGTACGTTTGTGATTTCTTATTGGTTTGCGTGGACTGCGGTTTCGAACCGTCCCGGTTCAGCATCAGCACGCTACTCAAGTAGCAGTAGCGTGCTGATGATATATATATATATATATATATATATATATATATATATATATATATATATATATATATAACATATATAACATATATAACATATATATATATATATATATATATATATATATATATATATATATATATATATATATATATATATATATATATGTACATATGTGTATAAAATGTTAGGAACCGTAAGGGTCGTTAGTGTTATTCACCAAAACTACAAAGGCTCTAACAAGGGCAAATAGACCAATAAAGTTAAAAAGAAGCTAGGGACGCAGCATGTGCGTTATGGTAATGAATTCTCATAAAAGTGTTTTTAATAGCAAATGTGTTTTTTTTTAAAGAAAGAAGGCATCAAATTTCCTTACCAGTGTAACCTGCATAGGCGAATTTATTGTTTGAAAATGTACAAAAATTTTCCTGAAATAAACTTTAAAATTTTCCCGAAAAAACTGGTTTCCCGGCGAACGATCCTAATAGGTTAATAGAAAATTGAGCTATTCAAATTTGAAGCATTTAATGAAAATTCGCTACCATAACGCACTTTTTGCGTTCAGTTATCTCTTTTTCGTATCCTGTATAATAACGGATATATTGAACTTTATTGACTCTTTACGCGTATTCCCTAAAAATTATATATCATTAAACGAAAAACTATATACCTAAAACTACTGCCAAAGCATCAGAGAAACGGTCTATTTGAAATTAAGTTTCCGGAAATATTTTTGTCAAATGATGGACAATGACGGTTGAAGATGTGACTTCAGAGTTTGTAAAACATGGTCCTTTGTGAAATTACCGCTACATAACCCGTATTCGTTTCAGGTTATTTGCCCGAATGTTGCCAATTTTGATGTTTCAAATCGCGACTTTGAGGTTTTGAGAAAAACCCCAATTTTTCTTTTTAAATGCCTACAACTTTTTTGTCCTTCAACGTACACACACACACATATTATATATATATATATATATATATATATATATATATATATATATATATATATATATATATATATATATATATGGCGCATTGAAAACGAAACAGTCCGATTTGCGTCCAGAGATTTTTTTTAAGAAACGCATGTTTTGACATAAAACTCAACTTTGTCACATCAATCCCTTAAGGGTGGCGATAACAACCCTTATATTTTATATAGGGCATATGGGTCGAGTATTACATCATTTGAAAGCTCTTTCTTTTCTGAATCCAGCACACTAATTTTTTTGGAAGTTTTATCAACTCGTTTAAAAATTATTCACAGTTGAAGATGCAAAAACGCATTTCACTCATTCCGATAATAAATGTGCTGATAGTCAATGTTTTGTTGCTTTGTGAACAAAAAATTGACTATCAGAAGATTTCTTATCGGAATGAGAGAACCGCGGCTTATCATTTCAGTTTATCGGTTGGTTTGATACTTGATAGTACTACCTAAAACCAATTTCACAGTAATGTATTCTGTAGAAGAAAGAGTTGAAATAATTACTCTTTTTTTCAAAAACGATGACTGTGCCAACCGTACCGCAAATTTGTTTAATGAACAACATCCGAACAGACATATTAACAGAAAATACATTTTGGAGTTAGTTGGAAAGTTTCGACAAAGTGGTTCAGTAGCCAACAAAAAACGGAATCCTGAACGTTAATTTCCGGTTAGAAATGAGACTACTGAGATTGAAGTTTTAGGACAAATTGCTGCAGACCCAACTTTGAGCACGAGAAAATTGGCCACTGTTTCAAACATCAAAAGAAGAACTATTCAGCGAATATTGAAGCATAATAAATTTCACCCGTATAAAATTCATCTTGTACAACTACTGAATGAAGATGATTTTGTTCGGCGGCTGGAGTTTTGTGAAGTTATGACTGCACGAATAGCTGATAACGGGAACTTTCTGTTCAATATCTCTTTTTCAGACGAGTGTACGTTTTTATTAAACTCTACAGTCAATCGTCATAACTGTCGTTATTGGGCAGATAATAATCTAAGAAATTTTCACAAGTCCACACACAAACTCCACAGAAATTGAATGTCTAGACTGGCATTTTTGGTGACCGTTTAATCGGGTCAATTTTTCTTGATGGTAATTTGAGTGGCAAAACGTATTTGCAGTTACTAGAAGATATTTTTGCAATAGAACCGGTGTCTCTGGAAGAACTACGATGACGCATTGTTGAAGAATGCCGTCTAATAACTCCACAAATGCTCCAGAATGTCAGAGCTCGTTTTGAGCAAAATTTGTACTTTTGTATGGAAGCTGGTGGTCAACAATTTGAACACTTACTTAACTGAATAAACATTTTTGAACGTTTGGTTTTGTTTTTCAGTTTTTTTTTTGCGGAAAATTAAATAACTAGTGCATTTCTTATCACAATGAATGAAATACGTTCTTCCAACTCCAACTGTGATTAATTTTTAAACGAGTTGATAAAACTTCCAACAAAATAAGTGTGCTGAATTCAGAAAAGAAAGGGCTTTCAAATGATGTAACACTCGACCCATGTTCCCTATTTTAAATGTAAGGGTTGTTATCACCACCCTTAAGGGGTTGATGTGACAAAGTTGAGTTTTATGTCAAATCATGTCCCCCCTCAACATTCAAATTGACGTGTTTCGGCGTTTCTTTAAAAAAATCTCTCTGGACGCAAATCGGCCTATCTCGTTTCCAATGCGCCACCCTGTATATATACGTGCATGTGTGTATATCTGAGAGACGACCGTGTGGATGACTGAGATGAAAATTTGTCTGTTAACTAATAAGCTATTAGTTATATAATGTTTTAAAAGCTCCTGAGTTTAGAACTTATATTAATTTTGAGGTGAGGTAAATAAATTTTCCAGCAAAGAATTTCTGGATTTCAAATTTTGATATTTTTGAGAAAAATTATTAATAAACTTAAAATTGTAGCAGTTAAGAGTAATAATGAACCTAACACAGGCCGCCTGTAAACAGTCTCATTTAACAACCGCCATTCTGTGATAGGACAGCTTTTTATGTAAGAAAACACCGCAAGAAAAGCCACTTTTTCCTGAACAGCAACTTAATAAATTAACCTCTTCAATACAGACGTACATACTTTTCTTTTGAGGATCCAGAGAAAAAGTACCCACGTCTGTATTTAGTATGGAACGGTTACACAAATTGAACGCAGCAGCAAAGAGTGAAATTCACCTTGGGAATACAGTTTCATTGCATGCTATTTAAGTTAGATAATTCCCTGTAATAATTTGCTTACAATTGTGTTGCCGTATTCTGCAAAATTGTACCACAATATATTCTTTTTGTCTCATTCTGCTACTTCAACAAGTCTTTTAACACTACCAGTTCTCCACAGATCTAATGTAGTCGATTTCCGATGGGATCTGATGGGCATCGACATCCTGTCAGTGTGTCCGTTAATCAGCCTCTCTTTTATGATCTGAAGAGAATAGATTTGTTATGGGTAATGAATGTTTTTATGTCGCTCACTCTTTCTCCATGACTGATACTTACCGCCAGGTAGTTATCCTGTTTTGTTTTTGTACAAGAGAACACCCATTTGAGCTATAGGTGTATTGTGTTAGCGATTTTTCTGTCTCTGTTTAAAAAATTAATAGTACTCCTTTGTTTACTAGCTCCCAGCTTCAATTCGGATTGGTTAAAAAGTGGAGAAGAAAATTTACTCCTCTTGTTTATTATACTAAGAAAAGTGGAGACAAGCATATAAATCCAAAAACTTTATACAGTTTTTTTTTTGATATTCTTGTGTTTAAGGAATGTTCCTTCTAAAAGCTACAAAAATGTTTTTACATGCGTTATGACGTCGTTCCTTACCCATTAAATAAATAATTATTTCAACAACACACCACGAGGGCTCACAGCCTAAATACTATCGTATCGTGCGTGTCGGCAAGGAGGAAAGAGGCAACTTGTTAAATCTGGACTTGAAGCTTTGGAGGTTCGGAGGAGAAGGAAAAACATGTGCCCGCAAGGAATTCCGCAACTTGGAAGTACTCGGGACAAAAGAACGGGAATAACAACATGTTCTATGTCTAGTGACCTGGAAAGTAAAGGGGTGCATTCGCTCTGTTCTCCTGGTAGATCTGTTGGGGGCAGCAGGTAAAGGAACTATGAAAGAAAGCTCATCTGAGCAGTGCCCGTGCAGATATCTATAAAAGAGAGAGAGAGAGAGAGAGAGAGAGAGAGAGAGAGAGAGAGAGGTCGTCAACGGCAGGTTGGTGGGCAAGGAATGGCAGCATTTGGGTGAGGGTACCGTCACCGATGAGTTGCTAGCTCTCTTATGAATGGAGTCCAGGATAGCGAGTGTAGAAGCGGCAGCGGCACCCCAGATGTGGCAGCAGTATTCGAGGTCTGGCGTTATTTGCGAAGTATATATGATATAGAGGTTAGCTGGTAAAAAGTATTTGCGAGCCCGGAAGAGGAAACCTAATTTCTTAGAAGCCGCTTCTGCAATTGATGAGACACGTTGGTGCCAATTTAGATTTCGATCCACAGAAATGCCAACAAGTGAAAAGGACTTATCACTTTGAATAACTTGGTTGTTCACTGTGATGGGTCCAGGGTTGGTGTATCTCTTAAGAGATAAAAAGCAATACTGAGACTTGGTGGAGTTGAATTGTACAAGATTTCTACTTCCCCAGTCTAATATTTTTTGGAGATCCGCACAGACAGAACCCTCCATGAGTCTGAGATCATCATCTAATTAAGCTAAAGAGACAGGCTTAGAATATAGTATATATCATTGGCGTGGAGAAGAAACAAAGTAGGGGCCAAAGCTAAACCTTGTGGAACTCCTGCATTAACTGGATACAGTTTAGAGGAATGGCCATCCACGACAACAGAAATGCTCCGGTTCGAAAGGAGATTTGCTGTTCAGGTACAGAGTTTTGTTGGTAGGCCATTGGCCGGGAGTTTATTAAGCAGCGCTGCGTGCCATACCTGGTCTAATGCTTTGAATATGTCTAGAGCGACAATCTGGGATTCACCGTGTAGTTCCATAGACTTGTCCAAAGAATGGGTGACAAAGGAGGTCGGCAGTTGATCTGCGCTGACAAAATGCATACTGCCTGTCGTGAATTAGACTATTGTTTTTCAAGAAATTTTAGTAATTCGGTGTTTATATACTTTTACATCACATTAGAAACGACTGAAAGGAGAGAAATAGGCCTGTAGTTGCTAGGCAGCGCTATGGATCCTTTCTTGGGGACGGGTTGTACTCGAACAGTTTTCCAGTTACTATGGAATATGCCTCTATTGTAAGATGTCTGAAACAGACAAGTCAGGACAGGAGCAAGTTCTGGTGCGTATTTTTTGAGAACAATTGCTGGGATCTCGTCAAGGCCAGAGGCTTTCCTGGTATTAAGAAAAGATAGCATATTTCGTACCTTTTTAGTTTTGAAAATGATATCCGTCATTTTATGCGCGACATTGGGGACTGTTGGTGGTTGAACATTTGGAGGTGGGTTGAGTGTAGAATTGCCGGCGAACAACGGGGCAAAAAGTTCAGCCTTTCCCACGGCGGTAGAAACATTTTCATCCCCTGAGACAAGAGGTGGGAACGTGCTCTTGCCGAAATTATTCCCAATAGATTTAGCAAGAGTCCGAAAGGGTTTGCTGCCGTTGGAGCTTAAGAGGACTTTGTTTTTGATGTGGTAATTAAACAAGTTTTTTGCCTAAGAAAGAATGCGGACATAGCGGTTTCTTGCGTCGTTAAATGCTTGACGGTTTTTTTGACTGGGATTGTGTAGAAGCGTTTTGTGAGAATTGACGTTTTCAAGTCTGACCTTGTCACAGAATTTAGAGAACCAGGGCTTTTGTGTGGCTGACGAGGTTTTGTGTGTACGTGAAATAAATAATTCCATGCCAGCTTGGATAACTTCGGTGACGTTTTGTGAGATACCAGAGGGGTCAGAATGAGTGAAGCAGACAGACGCCCATGGAATTGAGGAAAAGTAATCCTGCATTTCGTCCCAGTTCGCGGAGTTGTAGTGCCAAATGATACGTGGGTGTGATGACTGTGTGACCTCGGGTTGCATTGCGCAGGAAGCAGTGACCATGCCGTGGTCTGAGCAGTGACTGATATCTTATAGCATTCAGGTTTTGTAGTAAGAAGGAGATCCAAGAGATTTGAGCTGTGTGTTGGGATTCGAGGTAAGTAAGTAAGTTGCTGAACCATATTCGCTAAAGAGGTTCTCACTGCAAAGGACTCCGCTGCTCTCCTTTGTTGATCGGTTTTTAAAGATCTTAACCATTCTTTATTATGGACATTGAAGTCACCAAGAATAGTGACCTCAGAGGAAGGATATTCAGAAATCAGATGGTCGGTTTTTTTTAGAAAGGTAGTCGAAGAGCTGGGCAAAGTTGGTGTCAGAAGGTGACCGGTAAATGGAACAAATGAATTTAATTGCAGCCCTGAGAGAGAGTTTCATCCATAGTATGTCTTTTCTACCAGCTTCTAACTTGGGGAGTCTGGTGCAGGGTAGATTGCTACGGACGTATGTGCACACACCTCCATGCAATCTAAAGAAAGTAAGGAGCTCATACCCCGGGAAACTAAGATGATATGTGGCTGTTTTGGCACTGATTTAGGTTTCGGTGAGGAAGAGGAGTTGGGGCCTATTAGCCTGGAGGAAATGGTGGACGGAGTTCAGGTTAGAATTTAGGCCACATTTATTCAAGAAGGATATGTTAAACCTTGATGCTGGCGCCCCCTATACACCCCTCTCGGAGATTCGAATGGGGGGATATTTTGCCTCCGGAATATTTTGTGCAAGGAGGAGCGATCACCATTTTTGCTTATAAGGGAAACCGACTCATACATCAGAACCGGAAACGTCCGTTGGGACTTCACCAGCCCCTTGATGTAAGGGGTGGTACCTCCTTGGGCGTGAAAAAATCATTTACTATCACGTAAAGAAAAATTCCACTACCACCTGCTTGACCCCGATTAGTCTCCTCGTACGGCAGTCAGTAGTTACCATGGGCCTATTCTTCTAGTTAGTCCTCGGACCCACATGGGACTAACTGAAAGAATGGTGAAAAATAGTGAAACACGATTAGTTATTAATTTTTGAGTGTGTTGTAGCGAAGTTCGTCGATCAAATGAATTTTTTTAACTGTTAATTTTTCAACTAATTTTAAAACCAATGAGGTATCACAAGCTCCCACTTCCTATTTAATAATTTCCTATTTAATTATTTTGGGGTTTCAACTGTCACTCGAGAATGCACAAGGTGTCGAGCTTGAAACAGAGCAGATAATTGAAAGCCGAATATTTTCTAGCGACAAGAATAAAAATGACGGACGGACTCGTTTCCATTTAATATTAAAATCCAATAAATTCCTTTTTTGGTATACATTATAAAATCACGATTATTTAAGTTATCTGAGTTGTGTCAAGTGTTCTTGATTCCAGTTGAATTATTTCTTATGTGTGCATACTTTCTTGAGAGCTTTAATATATGTTGATATTTTAATTTCAACCCGCTGAAATGTAACTAATTGAACAATTATATTAAACGGTTTTAAATTAATGGTCCAGATTCCTAACAGTATCATTTAAGTGGCCAATTTTATATGTGTAATGGAAATATTATAAAGGTATGCCCTTGTGGTGCAATTTGTAATTGTTCTGTAAACTTAAAAGTTAATTATGACTTTCTACTTACATTAATAAAATTTCGGGACGCAGCAAGTGCGTTATAGAAGCAAATTTGCATAAGAATTTTACACTATTATTATACAGCATATTAGTAAAGTTAATACTTTAAACTTACACAGATCTTGAAGATCGATTTTAGGGGTCTTAGACGCGCACATTTGAAGAATTCTTTCGAAAGTGTTACCATCGACATCCCTCTATTATCTTAAAAAAAAATTGTGCTCTAACTCCTTTTGAGAAAAATGCCCAAAACTCAATTTTCTATAAAGCTAACGAACCAAATTTTTCTATATCTGTAGATAGTGTAAGTATCTTTAAAAGAAACTTGTATTACAAATTTCATTGAAGTTATATAGAGGATTTCCCGAAGGAAACTTAATTCATAATTAGGAAATTAAAGTATCTGCCAAATTATAAAGGTAGCAGTTATTTTTCCTTATTCATGGCCAGTATGATTTCGTTTCAGTCAACCTAATCAAACCGGTTTTTTCAATATCAACAATAACAAAATTATAATTTCAGACTCAAAAATCACAAACTTATTTAGGCGTTTTAAACCGAAATGAGATCTTGTTCAAAACGTATGAAATATGTGCACTATTATTTCTCCAAATGTCAAAATAAAACATAAAAACATACATTCATCGAGCTAGATTGGATCGCGTACCCTTCGGCAAGCGCGATGCCCCCTGCGCCATCTAGGCACACGTCAACTAACGTTTTATTTGCGTAATACTTTAGATAGGCTTCATGCCCGGGATATTATATTCAAAGTATACGTAACAATTAATTACAGAATTGGTAGAATTACCATTGAAACTACTGTCTTGGTCTTATATCACGTCTTACGTTCAAGTTTAAAGATAAAAGAAACTATTTTAGAATCATTTTTATAGAGAATTGGCTTGATTTTGTTTACATTTCGGCTATATTATGCGACATCATAATATATCTATGCTGCGCTAAAACTGTATTTGAGGCCGTGAGAAAGACGACAACCAAACAAAAAATATTTCGCAGGATAGTGACCAATCTGTTGAACGACGGTAGCTTCCACGCAAAGAAACTTTCAATGCGTAGAAATGAAGAAAGAAATAATGCCGTCTTACAGGTTTTAAACGAAAACCCTCCGCAATCTGTCTGGTTTTATGGTGAACAAATTGAGGTTCCAAATAGTAAGGTACACTGTGTATTAAAACAAAGGCATAACCATCCATACAAACCTACAATCGTACAAATCTTAAATGTTGACGATTACCCTAAGCGACTTCAATTCTGCAGATGGTATCAAGGACAATGTCAGCAAGATGAAATTTTTCATTTGAAAATAATATGGACTGATGAATCGAGATTTACAAATTCTGGTGTGTATGATCGCCATAATAGGCATTATTGGGCAAATGAAAATCCCCATCTAAAGGAAGAAAACGATTGCAAGACTGATTTGGTATTAATGTTTGGTGCGGCTTATTAGGTCAAAAACTGTTAGTTTTATTTGTAGATTAGGCAGTTGATTTTAAATAATTTCAGCTTACTTCATTGTTGGTCCGTTTATTTTTGAAAATAACTTAACTGGGGAAAGGTATCTTAATATATTGAGACATGATATCTTACCAATAATTAGAAGAGTTCATGATAATTTAGACGAGATTTGGTACCAACAAGGCGATTGTCCAGCTCACAATTATAGGATCGTCAAAGAATGTTTGTACCAAAAATTTAATAATCGTGTAATTTGTAACAATGGGCCGGTTCATTTGTGTGCTCAAAGTCCTGATATAACACCCATGGATTTTTATTTTTGGAGTACTCTAAAGAATGGTGTTTATAAATTCGATCCACCACAAAGTATCAATTAATTACGAAACATAATCACGGAAGGTATAAATCATATTAATCAAAACACCCTCATCAGAGTTTGCAGGCATGTTTCAAAAAGGTGTAGAAAGTGCATTGAACAAAACGGTGGCCATATTGAACAATTTTCTATTTAGTGTATTTTTAAGTTTCTATTTTATTATTTGTTGAGTTTCGTTTCTAATTGTGTTGTTTTGTGGAGTTTGGTTTCCTATTTGTTATTGCCGAGTTGAGTTATTAAACTGTTTTACATAATATTACCTAGCATTATTACCTAGTTAATTATTGTAAATTAAATCACAATATTTTTTATCCTGAATCGTCACGGAAAATTATGTTAAAAGTAAAAGTCTATTGTTAGACTCCATGGCCTACTGCGTTTTGAACACTTTTTTTGTCATTTGTTTTCTGGTATTGGATTTCACAGCCTACTATCCTCAATACGGTTTTTCTCAAAATTGTCAGTGCACTTACAAAATTTCTCAAGCATGTTGTACATCATTGGAAAGCTATTTTCGCGGGGTATCACATGAGCAACAAATCCAATATGGCTGCCATAATAAAAACAAACGTTGATACCTGTAGCTCAAAAACAAATGACAATCCAAAATTGAGAATAGCACAAAAATATTACTCTACAAAAAGTGTCCTGATAATGTGCAAGTCTTAGACATGTCAGATCAACGCTTAGTAAGGTATTAAAGGAAAAATAAATCGTCTAATTTTGTTTTTTTCAAAACAACTCGAAAACGAAAAGAGGCAGGGCAAAATACAAGTCATATTCGGAATGAGCATAAAATTCTACAAAACATTGTTAATTTAACCGTCTCCGTATCTCTAATAATAACGGAGATAGCAATACATTCCCATCCAGTTTGGGACACACTGTATAAAGAGCCCATTCTATGAAATTTCGATAAAATAAATAGAAACTTGTAAGCATAATTTAAGCTAGAATACCATTCGTGCTTTAACTGAGCAGAAAAGAAAAAACAAAGTCGACCAACTACATATACAAATTGCAACACTGATTCCATCAACTTCACTTGCCAATCTCTTCTTCTGTGTTTACTGATGTTTCATCAGATAGAGATATTCAACCCGTGTAACTAATTGGAGACATAAAAGTATTTAATCTGACTCAAGACCATCCTGACATCTCTGTGAAGCAATCGCCCTTTCGTATGTACCGATTCAGCCGATATTATTCTAGATTTTTTTATTATACAACACCGACAAAGATATATAAGTGACTTTCTTCCAATCTTGTCTCAGTACTTATCGTTATTATGCCATATAGCTGTAATAATAAATGCAAAATATTTTTCAATAAGCAGTTATCTTCGCAAATGGTTTAATTGATCAATTTTTACGGATATCACTTTTCATATAGGATTAAATACAACGCCCCCTGGGGAGATCGTGATAAGTAGCGGCTGGTTTTTATCGAACAAATATGAATATGTGTATATGACAGTTCGGTTTAGGAAGCTTCTTGTAATGTTGATGGCTTAAATGTTATCGGCAAAATCACCAGCCAGTCGTAAAAATTATCTACTGTAAATTCTTTCCTTCTTTCAGAACGTCTGAAAATCGATAGAAATAACCAATTCAAATAAAACAACAATGCATAATGGTCGATTATTTTGGAATTTCACTGCCTACCTTGATTGGAATTCTGAATGGTGTCCGAGCTGTTATGTCGTATTAGAACTCCCACAGTTATATGCTAGACGTTTTACCAACCACAACTCTAGTTTTCTTTAGAACCTACTCTAAAACTAAGCAAGCATTGATACGGGAACTATTTTTATACCCGGTAGATGACGCTCGCGCCTACGGTAGTGACGTTGTTGTTAATGACGTAAGCGTTGCTGACATATGTCAGATTGTATCCAGTGTCCTGCTCCAAGGACCCCTGGCACTATTTTCTTCCTTGGTTTTCCTAGATAGCGAAATGCTTTTATGGCTTCCTCCCCGAAGACGTTGGTCAGTGATGACGTTAGACATTCAAGGCCCATTTTAATGGAATCCTGAATGGTTTCTGGGATGTTCTTCCGTCTTGGAACATGGAACACAGTTTGTGGGTTGACAATAAACTAATAATAATTACCTGGAAAGTTAAAAGTCTGGATGCAGTAAGGGCGTTCTCTTTTTATTTATTTTTTATTTATTTATTCATAAACCGTCCAACAGCTTAAAGCCAAACTAAGGATGGGCCGATACACAAAACATCATAACAAACAATAATCAAACAAACTACACAAAAGAGAGTCACAAATTAGATCGCTTTGAAAAACATTTTTATCTCTGATATATTACATGAGAAGATATCTAGGCGGTCTTGCAGTACAGAGTAATTATTGCACATCTGGTAAATTGAAGACGATCGCAGCAATCACGTACGAGCAGTCGGGAGATAGAATGTGCCAGCAGAACGTGCTGCAATACGAGGCAAATTGAAATAAAGTTGCTGAAGCAGATTAGGGCAATCGAACACAGAATTAATTAGTTTGTATAGAAATGTAACGAAACTGCACTGCCTGCGCATCGACAGACTCTGCAGACCAAAGCGAAGAAGTAAACCCTCCTGAGGAAAACCAATAGAAGGATATCGACCATCCTCACGAAAGCTAAGAAATTTGAGAAATTTTCTTTGCACTGATTCTAGACTTGCCACATGTATCTCATAAGTAGGAGCCCACACAATTGAGCCATATTCAAGCCGGGACCTAACCAAACAACGAAAGAGCAGGAGGAAGGTGTCAGTCTGTGAGAAATTCTTGCTGTTTCTTATCAGAAATCCAAGAGTTTTGTAAGCAGAACTGACAGTCTGCTCGTAGTGTGGTTTAAAAGATAGAGTACCACCAAAAACAATTCCAAGGTCCCTAACTGTCCCGGGGTGATCAAGTGGAAGCCCTCTTATATTGTACCCGAAAGTAATTGCGTGCTTATTTCGAGTAAATGACATCACACAACACTTGAAAACATTTATAGAAAGACCACTCCAACAACACCATTCATCAAGGATCTGAAGATTGTTCTGGAGCTACAAACAGTCACCAACACTCAAAATATTTGCGAAAATCTTAATACCATCTGCATACATTAAAAAAGGAACATGTAAAACATGTTTAACTGGGTCAATAAATATATTAAACAGTAACGGACCGAGTATGGAACCCTGCGGCACTCCAGAAGCTATGTGATAGGTATCAGACTTGAAGCCCCCAACTTCAACAAATTGCCTCCTTCCATCCAGGTAAGATCTGAACAAGCCAAGCAAGCCCTCGGAGAATCCGATAGCCTTCATCCCGTCAATTGGAACAGAATGATTTAGACAATCGAAGGCCTTAGATATATCAGTATACACAACATCAACCTGTGAGGAGCGGTCGAGAGAGGAGGCAATGAACTGTGTAACGTCAACTAAATTCGTTACAGTCGATCTCCCTGGAATGAAACCATGCTGAGAAATATAGAGTCTGTTTTTGATGTGAAACTGTATTCGCCGAAAAAGGGAGGCCACGGAAATCTTACAGAAGACACATAGTATGGCTATTGGTCGATAGTTTGATGGATCACCACTATCCCCCGCCTTGAAGACAGGGAGAAATCGTGACAGCCTCCAAATCGCGGGGAATGATCCAGATCTAAGAATCAATTTAAACATTTTCTTAAGTGGAGTCAAGAAAGCATATAAACAGTCGCGCACCAAGAAGCCAGGAACTATATCAGGTCCACAGGACATGTTAGCCTTAATTCTTATTGCAGCTGTAATAATTTCATCATCTGTAAAGTCATCAACAAAAGACACTGTGATGTCACCCGAAGCCAGGCTGGCGGTTGCAGGTGATGAGGTGGAGGTGGAACCAGAACATCTTGCAAAATAAGAAGCAAAACTGTCAACTGCCTGTTGCCGGCTAGACGAATTCCCAATAGAAAAGTTTTGACGGCGCCGAGAAGAGCAGTTCCAGATTTTTTTAGGATTAGACCTAATCTCTCTTTTAACCCTCTGAAAGTAGTCTCTCTTAAGTTTTTGTCTCAGCTCCCTAAATATATCCACAAACTCCATATTTCTAGACTTTTTAAACTTACACCATAATGAATATTTATATTTGTTACTAGCCTTAATTTCTTTAGAAAACCACGGGGTCATGAAAGTGAAATTTAATAAAATGTTTTTACTAGCAAATATGTCTCTTTAATGCAAGCACGCATCAATTTGGTCACCGGTATAACCTATATACTAGAAAGAAAGTACTATATTTTATCAAAATAACTTATTGTTTGAAAAGCTACAACAAATTTTCTGAAAATATACTTAAAATGTTTCCGAGAAAAGTCGTTTCCTAGCCGACGAACCTTAGGTTAATAGTAAATTCAGTTATTGAATTTTGAAGTATTTAATGAAAATTCGCTACCAAAACGCACTTACTGCGTCTCAATTTTTTTACCAACATGAATCATATTTCGAAGAAAAATGCAAAAATGCAATAAGGAATGTTAAAAAAAAATTGTAGGTATCACCAACGACTTATGGGCCACCTGTGATTGTCAAAATAATTTTATAGGATGCAGCTCAAGACACCGTATAAGTAACGTATACAATTTTTTTCTTGCATAATAACAATTATATTGGGCTTTACCGTAGAAATGCGTCACCCTGTATATATGTAACCCGAAAGTAAACTCGGATATGGATTCTAGGGGGCCTAGTTTGCGCTCATTTGAAGAAATCTTTTTGAAATTCAAAAGTCGCGGTCTCCTCATTCTCGAATTTTTTCTACCAATATTAGCTAACAATTGTAGACCGTTAAACCATAACCTTAATTAAAACTACTGCCAAAGCATCATAGAAATGGTCTATTTTAAATGAATTTTCTACAAATATTTTAGTAAAATGAAGGGCAATAATGGCGGAAGCTGAAACTTAAGGGTTTGCAAAACACTCTTTACATAATCCGTATTTTTTCAGGTTTTTTACTTAAATGTTGCCAATTTTGACGTTTCAAATGGCGTCTTTGACGTTTTAAGGAAACACCCAATTTTTTTTCTTTAAATGCCTATAACTTGTTTGTCTAAATTTTGGTACGTATATCTACGACTGTATTAAATATGAAACGGTTTCAATAAGTTAGGGCAAGGACAAACAACCAGATATGCTATTCGAATTGAATTAATCTTAAACGTTTTCATCTACTCTTTATTAAATCATTTTTATACAGAAACTGTATACGAAAATTACATTCATTTTGAGTGAAACAAAAGGCGCCCAACTTAATCAAATACAAAAACAGTCTCTTATTTACAAATTAACTACTAAAATAAACAAACATTTATTAAACAAACACATTTATTTACTATAAAATACATAATTACATATCTAATTTAAATTATACAATATAAACAAACTTAAATACACCTTATACATTATTACAAAAACCATTCGTTTTCAATTATATATATATATATATATATATATATATATATATATATATATATATATATATATATATATATATATATATTATTTCAAGTATATATTATCTTACATTAAAATTAAATAAAAGATCCATAGACTATCAAGTACTTTTTATAAAAAGCCGCAATTAGGTGTTTACAGCTAGAAGTGTATAAAGCATCAATTGTTTTTTAAGTAGGAAATTAGTAAATATAAACATATCGCATCAAGTGAAATTAATATCTCATTTTCTCTTAGTGTTTTGTGTCGCAAGCCGATTGCAAATGTTACGAATAATAATAATAAGAAGGAGGCTTTCGGTGCAAAGGTGGCCGGGTGGAGAGTTTTTGCACACTGGTCTTGGGCAGGTGGGCCTATTAACGGTACTTGTAGTCCATATCACCTGTACTCTCTTACACATATAAACACATATCTTAAACATCCAAAAATTCTGATCGCAAATTCCCTCATTACACGCAGAATGTCAATTTTTAATTAGCTGCCACATGATTCAGTTGAGATGAAATTATGGTTTACTCTTATAATATGTGTAATTATTAATTTTACTGTATTTCTCAATTATCGCCACTTAAATTGGGGGCTTGTGTCAGATTATGTTTACTAATGAGCGATAAATATTAAAATAAGTTTATCTAGAATGAAGAAGAGACAAAAGTCAGTGTGTGTACGGCTAAAGTGTACATATCGCGAATTTTTTTAGTGAATTTTCTTTTAAAAAATCACTAATGAGGAGATCCCGTCTTTTGATTTTAAAAAGATTTCTTCAAATTAGCGCGAACTAGGCCCCCTGAAACCCATATCCAGGGTCACTTAAAATTTTTATATGTATATACAGTGTGACACACTTAAGATGAAGACACGCCTGTGTTTTCTTTATTTTTAGAAATAGCGATTTCATTTTTTGTACAGATGTAAAACGTCATTAGGCTGTTTGAATAACCTACCCACTGCAAATGTCAAATATCAATATCAATATATATATATATATATATATATATATATATATATATATATATATATATATATATATATATATATATATATATATATATATATATATATATATATATATATATATATATATATATATATATATATATATATATATATATATATATATATATATATATATATATATTTGTATCACACCGATAACTCAAAAAATAATTCGCCGATTTTGATTAAATTTGGTGAAAAAATTCCTTTTGCAAATGGATTGGATAAGTTCGTTAGCCAGGAAAATCGGTTTAGGTTTTCCCGGAAAATTTTGTGTTTTTTTTCGAAAAAAATTTATATCTCCGGAATTAACAAAGTAAGGGCAACCAAATTTGGTACGCGAATTTACATCCTTGTAGGTAAGCCACCTACCAAAATTTAGCTCTGTAGGTCAAAAGACAAAAAGTTATAGGCATTTAAAAAAATGGGGTTTTCCACAAAACGTCAAAGTTGCGATTTAAACGTCAAAATTGGCAACATTTAGGAAAAGAACTTGAATCTAATACGGGCTATGGAAATAAAATGTCTCAAGAAGGATGTTTTACAAACCCTGAAGTCTTAGTTTCAACCGTCATTGTCCTTCATTTAATAAAATATTTCCAGAAAATTCATTTCAAATAGACCCTTTCTCTGACGCTTGGCAGTAGTCTTAGCTATAGAGTTTATCGTTTAATGCTATATAATTTTTGTAGCATTTTCGTAAAAAAATCAATAAAGCTCAATATATCTGTTATTATACAAGATATGAAAAAAAATGTATATATTAATTATAGGGTGTCTTGAGCTACATCTTAAAAAATTAGTTCTACAATCACAGCGTGGCCCATAAGTCGTTGGTGATACAAATTTTCTTTTTTCTTTTTTAATCACACGCCTTATCTTATTGCATTTTTGCATTTTCCATCGAAATATAATGCATGTTTGTAAGAAAAAAAAATCTGGACGCAGTAAGTGCGTTGTGGTAGCGAATTTTGTTTAAATGCCTAATATTTGAATAGCTCAATTTGCTATTAACCTATAAGGTTGACCAAGTAACGAGTTTTTTCGGGAACACTTTAAGTTTACTTTCGGAAATTTTTGTACATTTTCAAGCAATAAAGTTATTTTGATGAAACGTGGCACATTGTTTTTACTATATAGATTATACTGGTAACCAACTTTGATGCCTGCTTTCTTAAAAAAACACACATTATTGCTATTATAAATAGTTTTATGAAAATTCACTACCATGTTTATAAATTTTTAGACAGTCAAAATTTTTCATCAAATTTTAACAGGTAGATTGCCATGGAAACAATAAACATCGTCAATACCAAAAAAAAAAACAATGATTTGTGATTTATTGAACTCAAACATAAACTCTAACAAAAGTACAATTAAATTGAATATAAAATTATTAAATGTAGCCTGCTACAACTAGCCCACCTTCAAGCCTGATGCATTTTTCGATCCGTTTACGATTTTTGTTGGCAACTTTCTTAGTTCTGCTATATTTGTTTCACGGCAAGCCTGTCTTCTTTTCTCGCAAACTTCCTCGCGACTTTCTGGGGCCTTTCTTTGTACACCTTATTCTTAACAGAACCCCAGAAATATAAGTCTAGTGGCGGAATGTCAGAAGACCGAGGAAGCCACTGTTCAAAAGGACAATTCCTGCCAATTCATCTTGATAGAAAATGTAGATTTAGCCAATTTATCACTAACTGAGAGTTGTGAATGTATGCACCGTCTAATTAAAAATACATATCTTGTCCCACGTTGATAGGCTCACCTCCGATAATTATTCTATCCTCTAAAATTCCACACCACGTATTAACTTTTTGTGAATAATGGGCTTTACAACTGATAACCCAGTAAGGGTTTGCAGCAGATCAATATCTGGAATTTTGGGAAGATACTATTCCATTGGTAGTGAATGTTGCCTCGACCATACATAAAATTTTACTTAAAAATTTTCTATCATTCAAAAAGTTACCTTATGCCCAAAGGCAATAATCTAATTGTTTCAGCTCATCACCTTCTCTCAACGATTTAATAATAATAATAATAATAATACCTTTATTATCCATTTTGACAGCATACAAGCTACATTGGATTTGTCAGCCTTTTACAATAATTAATTTTTCACTACATTAAAATATTCATTTAACGTATAAAAACACTGGTCTGATAGAAAAGAAGAAACTTGACTTTTAAACACCTTAATATTTTGGATATTTTTTAAATTATTAGGAAGAAGATTAAATATTTTTAATCCAATACAGTTTGGAGAGTCTTTTATCATCTTAGTTCTAGCATACGGAACATAAAAGTTACAAGCCTGTCTGGTACTAAAGGTATGAACATCACTGTTTAGTCTAAATTTATCACTATTTTTAAAAACATATATACACAACTCTAAAATATATAAACATACCACAGTTAAAATTTTATGATCAGAAAAGTAGACCCGGCATGACGTCATCTTTCCTATGTTGAAAATAGAGCGTATTATTCTTTTTTGAGCGATAAAGACATTATGCAGCAAAGTAGAATTACCCCACAGACATATACCGTACCTCAGTCTAGAATCAATATAACTGTAGTATAAAGATATTAGTTGCTTTTCAGTCAAAACATTTCTTATATTTATAAATAAAAAATTAAGAGATGCAAGCCTTGAAACCAATGTCGTACAGTGCAACTTCCAGTTGAGATGTTCATCAACGTGTACTCCAAGGAACTTGTAGTTATTGACACACGTTAGGTAAGTATTGTCAACACCCACACTAAGTATATCAACTTCCCTCTGACGCGGATGAAATCTCACCATCTGTGTCTTCGAAGAATTAAAATATATTAGACACCGAGAGAACCAACTCCTTAAGTTATTAAAAATGTGATTACATTTATTATTCAAAGCATCCTCTGTCTTTTCAGAAACGATTAGAGACGTATCATCCGCATACAGAGAAAAATGCGCATCAGGGGATACTTTATCAATGTCATTGACGTAAGGGGTAAAAAGAATAGGGCCCAGTACTGAGCCCTGAGGCACACCAGTAGGAACAACAACACGCTCAGAACATACCCTACTCAGTCGTTCTGATGTCTTGAACTTTATCTCAGTATACTGTTCTCTGTTCGTCAGGTAAGAGTCAATCCAGCCAAGCGCATTACCTCTCAAACCATAACAATAAAGCCTGTCACACAGTATCCTATGGTCAACACAATCAGATTTCAGAAGCTTTGGCTTGAAAGGCTTTATTTTATAACGCACAAGGCATCTTCAGATTTTTTCTCTGCTTACATCCAATGCAACAGCCCTTTAATGTAAACTCATCTGGGGATTGGCTTGAGTTGAAGCCAAAATTATGCTATCATCACTACTTCTTCGATTTCTAACAGCCGAAATATTGTTCACCACACTTCCCATTTGAGAAGATCGTGCAGTCAGACCAGTTAATTTTAAAGATTCATAGATAATTTATTTCAGGCTTCTGAAGTTCTTTTCTCAAAAAGAGAGCAGAAGATTGAAACATTTTGTATGATAATAGAGAGGTATCGTTGGTTAGACTTTTGAAACCCTTACTTAAATTCGGGTGAATCTGGACCTTTAGAACTGATTTCCATAGTCCGTTTAAATTTAAAGTATAAATAATAACTGTGTAACTTTCTCAGTAAGATTCAGTACTATAACGTACTTGCTACGTGCAGAATTTACTTTAAACTTAGAGTTTTAAATTTTTTCTTCGGCAATTGGGTGAACACTATAATTTTAACAGTTAATTTCCAAGCATAGGAATCCCAAAAAAGAAATGCAAATCTCAGGATTTAAATTTACTGAAGTCAAATTTCCAACTTGCATGCCTTCTCAAACTCCAAAAACATTTCACATTATAACGTATCTATATTGAAAAAAAGCCTGGACGCAGCAAGTGCGTTATGGTAGTGCATTTTCATAGAAATGGTCTGGCACCAAATATTTTTTATAATTTTTTTTCTTGCAACATAGAAATCTGAATTTTTGCGTATAGTTTACTTTTTATATCGTAAACCTACCTACCAAATTTGGTTATTATAGCTTTTTATTTTTTAGATAACATTTTTTTTTAATTAAAACTAAAAATTTTCCCGGAAAACCTCGTCCACTTTTCCTGACTAACGAACTTCTTCAAGCCACTTACAAAGGGAAGGTACATGCCAAATTTTATTAAAATCGGCTCATTATTTTTTGGGTTATCGGTGTGATACATACATACATACATACATACATGCATACATATATATATATATATATATATATATATATATATATATATATATATATATATATATATATATATATATATATATATATATATATACCGAGTGACAACATTTAAAGCGGAACATAGGCGAATAACATGGGAAATCACATATTTGCAGTTTGCTACACACCTCTTTTATCTACAAGAACGGTAGTGGTGTCTATCAAAAGAGAATTAATTTTCTGAGCCTGCTGATACCAAATACCTACTAATTAAAAGCTCCTTTTATCATGAGATGATAATTTAAATATTTTCAAAATGAGCAGCCATGACATGCAAAATTCGAATAATTTTGTTACTCTCAAATCAAACATATTTGATTATCAATACATATTTTCCTGCAAAGCTTTAAAATGAATAATAATAATAGCTATAGTAATAAGGAACGAGTGTTTATTGTTATAACATATTATGGCAGTTTGCGAAGAGTTCGAGATTTGTTCTCAGTTAAGTACGATGATCGACCCATTCCATCCGTGAGCACAATCGAATGTATTTTAAGAAAATTTGAAGAAACTGCAAGTTTAGCAGTAGAAAATAGGGGTGAAGAGCTTACAGCTAAATTTGTATTATTTCAATATCAATGTATTTTTATAATGAAACAGGCGTTAGAAGACAAGTTAATGCAGAACTAGAGGAAAGGGTGCTAGCGTTATTCAATGTCAATCCAACTACAAGTACTAGAGTTGCAGCAGAAGAATGTGGTATTTCTCGGGAGAGTGTGCGAAAAATTCTTAAAAAACACAACTACCACCCGTACCATCAAGAGTTGTTGGCAATAGATGAAGAGAGCAGGCGTGTATTTTGTGAAGATGTTATGGAACGCGCCAATCGGGATCGCCATTTTCTTTCATCGATTTGCTTTACTGCAGAGTGCACGTTTACGCTAAATAATGAACCTAACGTACAGAATACAAGATACTGGGCGCAACAAAACCCAAGATTACAACTTTCGACGAGATCCCAATACCTTCAGAAAATTAATATTTGGGCAGGCATTTTTAATAATCATATCATTGGACCGTTTGAATTAATTGGCAATTTAAATTCAGAAAATTATTTGTAATTCTTGATAAATAAGGTATATCCTGCATTAGATGAATTGCAAATGAAAATCGGGAAGTCTGGTTTCAACAGGATGGGTGTCCAGCTCATTTTGGTGTAGACATAAGAACCTGTTTAGATAATTTTCTTCCTAATCATTGGATTGGTCGCGGTGGTAATATTAAGTTGCCGGCCAGATCTCCCGATTTGGCACCTTGTGACTTCTTCTTGTGGGGTCACCTTAAAAACAAAATTTATAAAACTCGTCACCCAAATATTAATTCTTTGAGGGAGGCTATCCTTGCTGAATGTGCACGCGTTAATAACCAACAACTCGCACAAGTTCGAAAGGCATTTTATAGTAGGTTGGGATATTGCTTATGTCAAAATGGGGGACTATTTGAATATTTGTTGTAATTGTTTCAGTTAAATTATTGTTACTTATTTTTTGTTAATAGTTAATTTTATTATTGTTCCGGAACTGCAGGAACTACTGTTATAATTGCTTTTTCTTCTTATCTTATGTTAAAACAAAATCATGGTAAACGAGGATTTTCGTAATTTTTTAATAATGTGCAATCAGCATTATGCCCGATTATCAGATCATCGTACTTAACTGAGGACAAATCTCAAACTTTTCGCAAACTGCCAGCACTGTAATTTGTTTTTACAATAAACACTTGTTTCTCATTACTATAGCTATTATTATTATTATTATTCATTGTCAAGATTTTTAGGAAAATGTGTATTGATAATAAAAAATGTCTGATTTGACAGTAACAAAATTATTCGAATTTGGCATGTCATGGCTGGGCACATTTTTAATTTTGCAAATATTTGATTTCCCATGTAATTCGCCCATGTTCCGCTTTGAAAGTTGTCACTCTACTGACACCGGATATGGGTTCTAGGGGTCCTAGTTCGCGCTCATTTGCAAAAAAATTTTCAAAATTCAAAAGTCGGGATCTCCCCATTAGTGAATTTGTTCTACGAAAATTGACTAAAATCGTGTCCCGGTCGTTCTACATTCTCCGCATATTTTCCAAGAACATAATTTAATTCGAATCGGAGTCGATCAGAGTTATGAATGAACTTTCGATACATACCTCAACAAAACTTATTATTCGCGCGATGTCGTCGATCTAACAATGTGTTTCAGTGGCACTTATTAGAATAATACAGCTTTGGTCTTGTATAAATTCATTTTAATGGACCAACTACCAGAAAATATCGTCCTGAAAAAACATGTTACTTCAAATATAATGCTAAATTAACTCTTCATTCATATCTCTGGACGAAGCAAAAAACTTTACAGGCAATTAAGGATTTGTTGAGGCCTTTTTTGCTACGCATATATGCCTTTTTTACACAACGAATTCTTCCCAATTAAACCGCCAGTGCTTTTATGAATAATTGAAAAATTAAATTAGCGGCTACGTTTTTTACGCGTGCACTTAGTGAGTTTTAATTGATATGATGTCTTAAATTTATAATGTGGAATACGTTTTAGCTCGATATAATTAATAGTCTGCGAATTGGAAGACGCTTTCGATAAGAAGTGGATCATAAGTTATTGAGATGAAGTAATGTATTATGGGGGTATACAAATTGTATTCAGTTGTCATATTCGAGAATCTGGAACACTTGCTGCCTATATTAATGTGAATTTGAACGCACAGGTGAAACATTATTTAGTTATTTATTATAAATTTGCCAATACCAGATAAAATCACCGTGGACGGTGCAAACTGTCCAGTAAAGGACAAGGAATATTTTTTTACGAAAGTTTCTAGATAAAAAGCTTGTCTTTCGACTTTCTAAATGAAATGACAATTAACGAATTTAAAACTCGTTTTGCGAGCACATACGATTTCAATTTAACTGAAACTGAGGATGTAGACATGGCATTTAAAAAAAAATTCGACACTTTTGTCTGGTGTTTTGAAGTAGCTTGTCCGAAAACTAAAAAAAGTTGTAAATTTCGGTTTTAACGTAAAATATCGAATCAAGTTTTCACCAAATCTGCAACAAAAACTTAATGACCGGAAGCTTTTAAATTCAATGCGAAAACAATCCGGAGGGAGGGAGATTAACGCTATGTATAAAGTAATGAAAGCGGAGATAAATAGCCTAATTAAACAGAATAAACAAAACTACACAGCATCTTATATTTGTAACGCCCCAAATAAAACTAAAGCCCTATGGCAGCTTGTTAATCTTAAGAAAAACAAACCAAGTGAAGAGCACTGCATTTCGAATTTACTATACGAAAACAAAAATATAACTAGTAGGGTAGAAATTGCTGAGGTACTTGCCGGATATTTTTCATGTGTTGCTGAGAGGAAGATTATGTTGCATTTCGGGGGCCAGATGTCTGATAGCTGCACAGCCGAACAATATAAGCCCAAAACACTTTTTATAATAATAATAATAATAATAATAATATATTTATCACAATTATACAATGCGTCATACAAATAAGCTTGGCTTGTGCTTGTATAAGACACAATTTCTATAAAGGATGCATTCTAAATAAAACTGTCAAAAATCATTAATGTTAACTGTCACTTTACAAATTTTGCTCAGATCTTGCTCTAATTATATTTTTTTCCATCACTAACATGTGTCCAACCTTCCTTCATTCTAAACTTAACTTCAAATTACAGTCCATCCATATTTACTTCCAAAAAAACCTTTAAATGTTAAAATTCTTGCAAGTATAATTTTGACATGTCAACATGACTTTTTATTATTGAGAACTTCCTAATAAAAAATCCAGCGGCTTTGATGATGTTCCAATAAAAATTATTAAGCAATGTGCTGCTGAGCTTGCCGCGCCACTTACAAAGATTATAAATTCCTGTATATGTCTGGGAAAATTCCCTGGCATATTGAAACTGGCTGTGGTTCTTGCTCTGTTGAAGGCGGGAGACAGTACCAATTTGGAGAAATATCATGCCATCTCTATATTAAGCATTGTTTCAAAGATCATAGAAGGGGCAGTACATAGAAGTATGCTCAAGTTTTTAAACGCTAATAATATTATATCACCATCACAACACGGATTTAGAACTGATCATTCTACAGAAACTGCCCTTATCGAATATATTCGATATGTAAATGAAAGAACGGACCTCAATTACATTGTGGTGACCTTATTTTTTGACCCGTCTCGTGCCTTTGACACAGTAAATCCTTTTTTCGTTAAGGAGAAGATGTGGGCGTTGGGGATAAGAGGCACTTGCAACGACCTTCTACTTTCGTATCTCACCAACAGACAGTTACTTATAAAAGCGAATAATATTAATTCCCAAAGATATAGTGTAAGTATGGGCACACCCCAGGGAAGTGTCATTGGCGCACTTTTGTTTACACTCTATGCAAACGATTTGCCGTAATTTATACAGGACGGAAAAGTCTTCATGTACGCCGATGACACTTCTATTGTTGTCTACGGCAAGACGGTGGAGGAAACTGAATTAGAATTAAAATCAGTGGTACAATCTTTTGATGAGTGGTGTCATAGAAATCGACTAATTTTAAACTATGACAAGACTTTTTCTCTTGAAATGCATAACTGCCATCGAAGAGAGAGGATGTGCGACAACACTAGTTTGGTGAACGGAAATGCTGTGCAATTCAAAAAGGTGACAAAATTTTATGGGTGTTGGAATTGACAGTAGCCTGTTATATATGGACTAGATTGATCACGTGTGCAAGAAATTAAATTCCGCGTTTTGTGCAATTTTGGTGCTTAAAGATTCCTTAAGCTCGGAACATTTGCTGAAAGTCTATTACGCGGCTGTCTATTCACATATGAGTTACGGTATCGTTATCTGGGGCCAATCTTCGGACTGCCATAGAATATTTGTGCTACAGAAACAAATCCTTAAATTAATATACAATCTACCTTATGGGCACTCTTGTCGTGACATTTTTAAGAAAAATAACATTATGACGTTAACATCAGTTTATTTGTTCCATCTGTTAACTTACATTCATAAAAACAAGAGAAAATTTGTTATCCACTCGGATTTTTATAGGTACAACACTCGTGAAAAAAATACTTTTCACCTGAATAAATGTCAGCATTCTTTTTTTAAGAAGTCGCCATGTTATGCGGGTTGCTTTTTGTACAACCAGCAGCTTTGTTCTCTGAAGGACACAAATTGTACAGAAAAATTTAGAAAGCAACTGAAGGTTGCTTTAATTACTCATAATTTTTATAGTTTGAGTGAATTTTGTGAAGCTGTACTGTGAACGTATCTTTTTTGTTGTGATGTGAAGCTTGTTAGATTTTAGATTTTTTGGGCACAAACCCTTGTGATAAGTTGTGATATGTTTTTTATCTTTTTGTCTTTTTTATCTTGTAAGTTTTTTGACTTGTCCGATTTACATTAATTGTAACTAAAGGACCAAATAAATATTATTATTATTATTATTATTATTATTATTATTATTATTATTATTATTATTATTATTATTATTATTATTATTATTATTATTATTATTATTATTATTATTATTATTATTATTATTATTATTATTATTATTATTATTATTATTATTCAAGTTCAATGCGATTCAAAATAAATGCATAAGACAGGCATTAGGAGCTTTGAAAAGTACAACAACAAATGATTTGCTGGCAGAGGCTAATGAAGTTCCTTTAGGATATAGGAGGAAAGCGTTAGGAATAAAACTAATGTTCAAGTAATATGTAAGAAGCAGCCCGGTCAATTTTAAGTTTGAACACCTTTACCACCTTCCAAATATACACAAATACTGGCAACGTAAAACCCCTCTTATATTGACAGAGTCATACAAAAAGTGACAACCTTTAGTAACCAGTTATACAAAAACGACGTTCAACTGTGCTGGGAAGTATTTCAGCACCTTCGAATAGAGTTTCTAGAAGACTATTCAAAACATCCAGAACAGAATAGAGATGCAATGTTCATGTATGATCTGAAGAAGATAAGAGACGAGGCTACTTGTCAAAGATATGCCGATGGTTCTAGTATCAAGGAGGGCACTGGCAGTGTCTTTATATATCCAAATTTAGCTCGTCAGTACGGTACGTCAGTACATACTTTATTAGGGTAGAAATGGACCAGGGCTGACAATTTACTAAATTGTTAGTTGGTTGTAAACAGTCTCTATTTTTTTAAACTTTGTGTTATTTGGAGCTGGCGTGACAACATACTACTTGGTCCCATCACTAGGTGGAGGCACGTCACTTAGTGTCTCACCACTCACTTAGTGTTGGAAGGCTGGCTACCATAGCCGTATTATTTTAGAGGTGTATTTTCGCTACAATTAGTATGCCGTACTGACGAGCTCTAATTAGAGCGAAACCGGTCTACGGTTCTAATTGTTGCGAGAATGCATCCATCCTTACGTACTTTGTTCCGATATTAGGGTAGAAATGGGCCAGGGCTGACAATTTACTAAATTGTTAGTTGGTTGTATACAGTCTCTATTTTTTAACACTTTGTGTTATTTGGAGCTGGCGTGACAACATACTACTTGGTTCCGCAACTAGGTGGCGGCACGTTACTTCGTGTCTCACCACTCACTTAGTGTTGGAAGGCTGGCTACAATAGCCGTATTATTTTAGAGGTGTATTTTCGTTACAATTGGTATGCCGTATTGATGAGCTCTAATTAGAGCGAAACCGGTCTACGGTTCAAATTGTTGCGAGAATGCATCTAGTCTTACATACTTTGTCCCTATATTAGGGTAGAAATGGGCCAGGGCTGACAATTTACTAAATTGATAGTTGGTTGTGTACAGTCTCTATTTTTTAACACTTTGTGCTATTTGGAGCTGGCGTGACAACATACTACTTGAAACACGTGTGTGCGGTTGTCTCTTTACGGCATTGCCCTTAACCTTTCTCCTTATATATATATATATATATATATATATATATATATATATATATATATATATATATATATATATACAGGTTAGTCCACTTCGCGGAAAAAGCCCAGTTTTCCATATTACACTCAGTTTTATCAAAAAAGTTTCAACTGAAAGTTGTTCCTATCAATCAGCTGCGTGATTCAAAAATATTTAAATTTACACAGGGTGTTCATTTTCTCCGTGGCAGACCAAACTTACCTTTTTTAAAATAGAACAGTCTGTATATAATATCGTTTTTAAAAAAATGATGGTATCGCGACAAGCAAATTGATACCCCACTTGATGGGTCTAGGCCCAACCGTTTCAGAGTTCTTTATTTGTTTATTAAAAATATTGGTCTAGTTTGGTGCGTAAACACTTCGATTCTGCACAATGTTTTGGCTGCATATTCAATGGAGTTAATTTTATACATTCCTCACTATAACAAAATGCGATATGGTAATTCTTAATGTAACCTGACTATACAGGGTGTTAAATATCACAAAACTTAAATTTTCTCGAGAATTTCAAATAGAACGCCCTGTATATTAGAACGTTATTAGAAGCGCACTTTCATGGCCTCTTCAGCAATACTACGTTTGATGACATTATTTTAAACGTTTTCTAAAATATAACGCACTAATTACAAAATTTATCATTTTCCAATAGTTATGAAACTTATCTCACAATCTTTGGCTTTGACAACGCCACTTGACAAAGATACACTTCGGTTGAAACTCCCTTTCAGGACTGCAACTAAATCATCTGTTACATTTACCGGTCACCTTCTGACAACAACTTTGTCCAGCTCTTCGACTACCTTTCTGAAAAAACCGACCATCTGATTTCTGAATATCCTTCCTCCGATGTCACTATTCTTGGTGACTTCAATGTCCATAATAAGGAATGGCTAGGATCTTCAATCTGATCCACAAGCGAGAGCAGCGAAGGCGTTTGCAGTCAGCAATTCTTTCGCCAATATGGTTCGGCAACCTACTTACTTTCCTCGCAACCCAACACACAGCTCAAATCCCTTGGATCTCCTTCCTACTACAAAACCTGAACGCTATAAAACTATATCAGTCACCCCCCCCCCCCCCCCCCCCCTGGTCGCTCAAACCACGGCGTGGTCACTGCTTCCTGTGCAATGCAACTCGAGGTCACACAGTCATCACACACACGTATCGTTTGGCACTACAACTCCGCGAACTGGGAAGAAATACGAGATTACTTTTCCTCATTTATATGGGCGTCTGTCTGCTTCTCTCATCCTGACAACTCTGATATCTCACAAAACGTCACCGAAATTATCCAAGCTGGCATGGAAATATTTATTCCACGTACACCGAAAACCTCTTCAGCCACTCAAAAGCCGTGGTCCTCTAAATCCTGTGACAAGGCTAGACTTAAAAAGGTCGAAGCTCACATAACGCTTCTACACAATCCCAGTCAAGAAAACCGTCAAACATTTAACTACGCAAGAAACCGCTATGTCCGCAGTCTTTCTAAGGCAAAAAACTCGTTTAATAACCACATCAAAAACAAAGTCCTCTCAAGCTCCAACCACGGCAGCAAACCCTTCTGGACTCTTACTAAATCTATTAGAAATAATTTCCGTTCCCACCACTTGTTTCAGGGGAAGAAATTGTTTCTAACGCTCTGGGCAAGGCTGAACTTTTTGCCTTGTTGTTCGCCAGCAATTCTACTCTCAACCCACCTCCAGATGTTTAACCACCAACAATCCCCAATGCCGCGCATAAAATGACGGATATCATCTTCAAAACTAAAAAGGTACGAAAGATGCTCTCTTCTCTTAATACCAGGAAAGCATCTGGCATTGACGAGATCCCAGCAATTGTTCTCAAAAAATGCGCACCAGAATTTTCTTCTGTCCTGACTCGTCTGTTTCAGATATCTTACAATAGAGGCATATTCCCTAGTAACTAAAAAACTGATCGAGTACGACTCGTCCCCAAGAAAGGATCCAATGCGCTTCCTAGCAGTACTATTTCTCTCCTTTCAGTCGCCTCTAAAGTGATGAAAAAGTATATAAACACCGAATTACTAAAATTACTTGAAAAACACAGTCTAATCCACGACAGCCAGTATGGTTTCCTTCAGCGCAGATCAACTGCCGACCTCCTTTCCTTTGTCACGCATTCTTGGAACAAGTCTATGGAACTACACGGTTTGTTGCTCTAGACATATCCAAAGCATTCGAGCAGGTCTGGCACACAGCGCTGCTTAATAAACTTCCGGCCTATCACCTACCACCAAAACTCTGTACCTGGACAGCAAATTGCCTCTCCAACCGGCGCATTTCTGTTGTCGTTGATGGCCATTCCTCTAAACTTCCCTCAAGGTTCAGCTTTAGTCCCTACTTTGTTTCTTCTCCACATCAATGACCTCCTCTCTAGCACATCCACCCCAATTCACAGTTACGCGGACGACAGCACCCTTCACTCAAATATACAATATTCTAAGTCTTTAGCCCAATTAGATGAGGATCGCAGACTCATGTAGGGTTCTGTCTCTGTGGGTCTCCAAAAAATATTGGACTGGGGAAGTAAAAATCTTGTACCAAATCTCAGTCTTGCCTTCTATCTCATAAGAGATACACCAGCCCTAGACCCATCACAAGCAACAACCAAGTTATTCAAAGTAATGAGTCCTTTTCACTTGTTGGCATTTCTGTGGATCGAAATCTCAATTGGCACCAACATGTCACATCAATTGCAGAAGCGGCTGCCAAGAAATTAGGTTTCCTCTTCCGGGCTCGCAAATGCTTTTCACCAGCTAATCTCTATACCTTATATACTTCACAAATGAGGCCAAACCTCGAATACTGCCTCCACATCTGGGGTGCCGCTGCCGCTTCTACGCTCGATATCCTGGACTCCATTCAGAAGAGAGCTCTACGTCTCATCAGTGATCCTACCCTCACACAAAGGCTGCCATACCTTGCCCATCGACGTCCCGTCGGTGACCTCTCTCTCTTTTACAGATAGCTGCACTGGCACTGCTCTGAGGAGCTTTCTTCCATAGATCCTCCACCTGCTGCCCCCAATAGATCTACCAGGGGAACAGAGCAAATGCACCCTTTTACTTTCCAGCTCACCAGACATGGAACATCTTGTTATGCCCGCTCTTTTGTCCCGAGGACTTCCAAGTTGTGGAATTCTTTGCCGGCACATGTTTTTTCTTCTCCTCCGAACCTCCAAACCTTCAAGTCCAGAATTAACAAGCTGCCTCTTTCCTCCTTGTCAACACTCACGGTACGATAGTACTTAGGCTGTAAGCCCTCGTGGTTTGTTGTTGAAATTTAAAAAAAAAGGTCTCCTAACTGTATTGTGGAGTTGAGATCACAGCATTTGTCGAATGGTTATTGCATAAAGGGGTTCCTCTAAGAATGCTTCTGATTTTTTGAGAAACGAACAATGTGCTAATCTGCAAATGTACCGATAAATGTTATTAAACACACCGATTACTCAAAAAATAATGGGCCGATTTTGATTAAATTTGGTGAATACCTTCTTTCTGCAAGTGGCTTAGACAGGTTCGTTAGCCAGGAAAATCGGCTCAGGTTTTCCCGGAAAATTTTGTGTTTCCTTTAATGCAAATGCACCCTTTTACTGTCCATCTCACCAGACATGGAACATCTTGTTATGCCCGCTCTTTTGTCCCGAGAACTTCCAAGTTGTGGAATTCCTTGCCGGCACATGTTTTTCTTTCTCCTCCGAACCTCCAAATCTTCAAGTCCAGAATTAACAAATTGCCTCTTTCCTCCTTGTCTATACCCACGGTACGATAGTATTTAGGCTGTGAGTCGTCGTGGTGTGTTGTTGAAATAATAAAAAAAACGTATTATCGAAAATTTGCTTAAACGCTGTTGATGCATAACGTTTTTCCTACCGTAGTAAATAATAAAAAATAACACAAAAACACATTAAATGGTCATAATTATAGCGTAAGTATCACATAAAGTCACTAGTGCCTAATTTAAGACCATAAACATTTGTTCGTTGAAATATTCTACCTTCTGTGTGGCACATATGCCGGCACAAGTCCAATTCTTTGCTCCATTAAGCATGAAATACTATAATTCCTTAAAACAACAAATACTTAATTAAATTTATAAATGGGCGTAACTACTAAAACTTATTTTAGACGTTAACTTTCTAACAAAAAGTAACCGCTCTTAGGAAACCCCAGAACAGGGATATTATTAATTCATATTTTCGATACACCCTGAGAATGACTTGTAGTTTTATTTTTAGCTTGTGTCATAAGTGGTTATCTGCCTTATTTTCACACTTTTAGGAAATATGATATTGCAGGACACATTCTTTCTTTTGTAATAACATGCTTTAATTCAATCAATGCTTTGTAATTGATTTTTTTTTCACCAACTTTTTAGGGGTTATTATAGTTTTATGGACTTGCAACGGAGACTGAATTAGTGTTGAAGGGTTTTTCTATAAAATTGGCGCCATTCGTAACTGTGGTATTATGCGGTCTGATTAAAACATTATAAAAAAAATGTTCGGGACACAGCAAGGGCGTTATGGTAGTGAATTTTAATTGTTTTTAATAGGCAATATATTTTTTAAGAAAGCTTGCATCAAATTTTGTTACCAGTATAACCTATATAGGAGAAACAATGTACCATATTTTATCAAAATAACTTTATTGTTTGACAATATACAAAACTCTTCCGAAAATAAACTTAAAATGTGGTTTCCTGGTCAACGAACCCTAGGTTAATAGTAAATTAAGCTATCGAAAGAAAATTTTGAAAAATCGCTACCATAACGCACTTGCTGAGTCCCTAATTTATTTTCTTACAAACATGAAACTTGAAGATTGGTATACAACCACGTCTGTCTATGTTATGTTAAGCTGCAAATTTTTGTTTCATTCACTTGGATAATTAGAGTTATAGCGTTTTAAAAAATATTTTTTAATTTTTTACTAACAAAAATTGGCCGTTAAGATTTGATGAACCAACTCATCCAAGCCAATTTTTAAAGATCCTAGCCATTCCTTATTATGGACATTGAAACCACCAAGAATAGTGACCTCGGAGGAAGGCTATACAGAAATCAGTTGGTCGGTTTTTTCAGAAAGGTATTCGAAGAGCTGGACAAAGTTGTTGTCAGAAGGAGACCGGTAAATGCAACAGATAAATTTAGTTGCAGCCCTGAGAGAGAGTTTCATCCAAATTATGTCTTTTCGTCTAGCTTCCAAATTGGGGAGCCTGGTGCAGGGTAGATTTCTCCATGCAATCTAAAGTGATTAGTGGCTGTTTTGGCACTGATTTCGGTTTCGGGGAGGAAGAGGAGTTGGGGCCTATTAGCCTGAAGGAAATGGTGGACATACCTTACGTTATAATTTAGGCCACATATATTCGAGAACGATATGTTAAATCTTGATGCCGGCGCCCCCTGCACACCCCTCTCCCGGAGATCCGAATGGAGGGGTATTTTATCTCCGAAATCTTTTGTGCAAGGAGGAGCCATAATCATTTTTGTTTATAAGGAAAACCGACTCATACAACAGAATCGAAAACGCCCGTTGGGACTTCGCCGCCCCGCCCCCCTTGATGTAAGGGGTGGTACCTCATAGAGCGTAAAAAATCCTTTCCTTTACTATCACGTAAAGGGAAAGTCTATTACCACCTACCGAAGATATAAGCTTCTATATAAGAGATATAAGCGAACAACTGAAAAAATTTACCTTTAACACCCCCCCCCCCCCTAGAGCTCACCCACCACTGCTCGAACTCACCCCCACTCACCAGGACTTTTTTCTTGGATCTGAAGTGGAAAAGAAGCGATTAAGGCCATTTCCATCATTAATGTTAATTTGATTGGGATATTGTTTAATTTTAACTGTTTGAATTTTTTATACAAAAATCAAAAATAATAATACCCTAAAAAATAATATAGAAATAATGGTTTTAGCAGTAGCATACAGTTAAGGTTAACGAAGCCAAGTAACTAATCCCTTAATTTCTATTGTACTTGCTTGTCTGTTTTACATAACCCACACTAATTACCGTATTATAAATGTAAATAAGCTTTTAAATATTCGGAATTCTACAACGATGAATGTTTCGATACACACTGATCATTTTCCAACAACGTAACGGCACTTAATTGTCAAAAATAAAACGATGAAAATTTAATTTGGCATCGTGCCCATAAACATTGGTCCAAATAAAGATATTTAATATTCTGCAACATGTTAATCAGTGTGTCCATAAATGGGTGAATCTCTTGAAATTATACTATACAGGGTTGGACCAGCAGCTTAAATACTTGCGTTCCCTAGTCTTGCAGTATGTGACGAACATTCAGAAGAACTAAAAATAATATTATACTTGTCAATTTAAAAATATATATATATATATATATATATATATATATATATATATATATATATATATATATATGGGTGTATACACCAAGTGACACACACTTATGGAATAAAATTCATTACCCAGTAAAAAATAGTTTGTGTAAAAAACGCTGAGACACGTGAAGTTTAATTTGTCGAACATTATCTTATAATCATAGTTAAAAAAAATTCGGGACGCATTAAATGTTTGAAACTTAGATAACTCAATTTTGGATAAACCTAGAAAATTTAATTTTGGTCCGTAGTAAGGCCTTTCCCAAGGCAACATGTCCGCCAAAGCTTATGAAAATAGCTTTGTAATTTTCGAAGAAAAGAATTTTTTTCGAAAAAACATAAAAATTTGAAAAACTCCATTTTCTATAAGCGTAGAATGTTTAGTTTCAGTATATAGTATGGCCTTTTATAGGGAAATATATCTACCAAATTTCATTAAAATATATTTGTAAGTCTCAGAGAAAAAAAATTTTTTCGAAAGGAAACTCAAAATTTTCCCGGAAAACCTTGTCAGATTTTTCTGGCTAACGAACTCATTCAAGCCACCAAGCCATTAAGGGACTTGCCGAGTTTCATCGAAATGGCTTAATAGATTTTTGAGTGATCAGTTGGATACATATACACACACATATATATATATATATATATATATATATATATATATATATATATATATATATATATATATATATATATATATATATATATATATATATATATATATATATATATATATATATATATATATATATATGTTCAGAAAGATTTCCGCGGTCTTTAATGTGAGACAAAATTGGTTCTCGGGTTGAACCGCGTCCAGAATTTATGAAAACTCGACGTTTCGGCTGCTGTTTTGGAGCCATTTTTAAGAGGTAAAGGAAATATGTAAGGACACTCTAAGGCCTCAATCTGCCAACTCCCTAGAGTGGTGGTCAAATATGTACCGATTGAACTAGTACCAAGGAGGGCACTGGCAGTGCCTTTAAATTTCCAAATTTAGATATGCAAAAACTATTTAATTTCGATCCACCTATGTCAAATTATGCAGCAAAACTGATCGCTATAATAGAAGCCCTTAAATATGCAACCAAAACATATTGTAAATCATTTTTTATTATTATCGATTATAAAAGTGTGTTGCAAAAGTTAGTAAATATAAAAAAATTGGAGACGCAGCAAGTGGGTTATGGTAGTGAATTTTCATAACAATGTTTTTAATAGCAAATATGTGTTTTTTTTAAGAAAGCAGGCATCAAATTTGGTTACCAGTATAACCTATATTGTAAAAACAATGTGCCATGTTTTATCAAAATAACTTTATTGTTTGAAAATGCACAAAAATTTCCGAAAGTAAACTTAAAGTGTTCCCGAAAAAACTCGTTTCTTGGTCAAACTTATAGGTTAATAGCAAATTGAGCTATTCAAATATGAAGCATTTGATCACAATTCGCTACGATAACACACTTTCTGCGTCCAGAATTTCTTTTCTTACAAACATGCATTATATTTCGATGAAAAATGCAAAAATTCAATAACATAAGGCGTGTTTGATTAAAAAAAAAAGAAAATTTGTATCACCAACGACCAGCCTGTGATTGTAGAAATATTTTTTTAAGATGTAGCTCAAGACACCTTATAATTTATGTATACAATTTTTTCTCATGTCTTGTATAATAACGGATATATTGAGCTTTATTGATTTTTTTACGAAAATTCGACAAAAATTATATACCATTAAACGATAAACTCTATAGTTAAGACTACTGCCAAGCATCAGAGAAAGTGTTTATTTGAAATGAATTTTCTGGAAATATTTTTGGAAAATGAAGGACAGTGACGGCTGAAACTAAGACTTCAGGGTTCGTAAAACATTCTTCTTGAGACATTTTCTTTCCATAGCCCGTACTAGATTCAAGTTCTGTGCATAAATGTTGCCAATTTTGACGTTTTAAATCGCAACTTCGACGTTTTGAGGAGAACCCCTTTTTTAATGCCTATAAGATTTTTGTTTTTTGACCTACAGAGCTAAATTTTGGTAGGTGACTTACCTATAACGATACAAATCCATGAACCAAATTAGGTTGCCCTTGCTTTGTTATTTCCGGAGATATGAATTTTTTTAAAATAAAACACACAATTTTCCGGGAAAACCTCGGCAGATTTTGCTGGCTAACGAACTTATCCAAGCCACTTACAAAGGGAAGGTATTCACCAAATTTTGTCAAAATCGGCCTATTATTTTTTGAGTTATTGGTGTGACACCTATACATATATATATATATATATATATATATATATATATATATATATATATATATATATATATATATATATATATATGTTCAGAAAGATTTCCGCGGTCTTTAATGTGAGACAAAATTGGTTCTCGGGTTGAACCGCGTCCAGAATTTATGAAAACTCGACGTTTCGGCTGCTGTTTTGGAGCCATTTTTAAGAGGTAAAGGAAATATGTAAGGACACTCTAAGGCCTCAATCTGCCTACTCCCTAGAGTGGTGGCGTAAGGTGGGTAAAGGTAATATGTAAAGACAGTCTAAGGCCTCAATCTGCCTACTCCTTAGAGAGGTGGACAAATGTGGGTTGGGTTGTTGTAGCTCGATTACGGGGCTTCAATCTGCCTACTCCACAAATCTCACCGGAGATCGTCTGTGAGGTCTCAGTGTGTTCAACCCTAGGCCTCAGAGAGATCTGGTAGTTCGTTGCAAGTCTTGCCTTATATATGTCGTTCCGTCTACCTGCTTCGTTATCAGTGAAAGTGGTGGGGTCACCGCCAATTAAGTGGGGGGCTTCGGTCCGGTACTTAGAGGATGAGAAGGATTAAGAGGGTAACCGGCATTTGTTAAGGCAGATAATGGGGCAATAAAATTGTCTGTGGAATTTATTTTCTTTTTGCGTGTTTGTAAAGAAGATATAATAGGTTTCCAAGTAGTCGGAAGACGAAGACCATCATCTCTCTTATTTAAACAATCGGGACGTTTTTTAATCTCGATTGCTTCGCGGATAATTCTCGTTTTGAAGTTGTAAACCGGTGCTATTGTTTTGACATTATCGAAGTCTATTTTCTGCCCTATATGAATATGATGCATGGCCAGAGCCGATGAGGGGTCGGATTTTCTAATTGCGAGGTGTGATCATATATTCTATTGTGGATGCGTCTATTTGTTTGTTCTACATAAGTTCGGGAACAGTCGGAATAAGGAATTTCGTAAACTCCGTGGGATTCGTTTGGAATCGTATCATTGAGAGTTTTTATTAGATTTGACAGTTTTTGCTCTGTTGTGAATACGGTTTTGATACTATGGGTTCTAAAAATTCTGCTGATCTTGTCGGTGACACCTTTAATGAATGGTAAAAACGCTGTGTGTTGTTGTCTGGACTCTGTTTGTTCTTGTAGTGGTGTAGTGGTTTGTTGTTGTGTGTTTCTAATGTTTCGTAGTATGTGATTGTTGTCCTATCCGTTTTCTAGTAATGTCTGTCTTAAAAAGTTTAATTCTGTCTGTTTGTTGTTGTCCGTTAGTCTAAGGGATCGTGTTACTAGTGTTCGAACAACGGAATTTAGTTGCGATGGGTGATGGTGAGATTGGGCGTTAAGATAACGATTAGTGTGGTTTGGTTTTCGGTAGACAGCGTAAGAAAATCCTCTGACTGGTTTTTTAGTGTACGCTTCTAAGATGTACGTTTCTTAGATGTACGCATCACTGAAAACCCAGTCAGAGGATTTTCTTACACTGTCTACCGAAAACCAACCCACACTAATCGTTATCTTAACGCCCAATCTCACCATCACCCATCGCAACTAAATTCCGTGGTTCGAACACTAGTAACACGATCCCATATAAAAGAGCGGGCATAACAAGATGTCCTATGTCTGGTGACCTGGACAGTAAAAGGGTGCATTCGCTCTGTTCCCCTGGTAGATCTGTTGGGGGCAGCATGTGGAGGAACAAAGGAAGTAAGCTCTTCTGAGCAGTGCCCGTGCAGATATTTATAAGAGAGAGAGAGGTCAACAACGGCACGTCGGTGGGAAAGGGATGGCAGCATTTGGGTGCGGGTAGGGTCACCGATGAGATGTATAGCTCTCTTCTGAATGGAGTCAAGGATAGCGAGTGTAGAAGCGGCAGCGGCACCCCAGATGTGGGAGCAGTAGTCGAGGTTTCGCCTTATTTGTGAAGTACATAAGGTATAGAGGCTGGTGAAAAGTATTTGCAAGCTCGCAAGAGGAAACCTAAATTCTTAGCAGCCGCTTCTGCAATTGATGTGACATGTTGGTGCCAATTGAGGTTGGATAATTGTAATGAGTCTAGGGCTGGTGTATCTCTTATGAGATAGAAAGCAAGACTGAGATTTGGTTGAGTTGAATTGTGCTACACCTGATCGAATGCTTTGGATATGTCTAGAGCGACAATGTTTGCTACAAGCTGGCGATTTTATTTTTCCTACCGTAAAAAATGTTGTTGCTATCACAAGTATATCCTTTGTTTTAAATAGCAAAATATTATTTTTTTGCATTTTCGAAAAAACGCCTCTTGATACGGCACTATAAAAATTTAACCAGATTTCATTTCATTTTGTCGTTATCTGATCAGATTGTGTAATTCCAATACATTTTTAGCCAGTTTTTATTTGACAAATTCAATTAGAACGAGATGAAAGCTTTTAAGACTTAATTCAATTTGAATAGCACATATGGTTATTTGTTATTGCCCTAACTTAGTGAAGTGCTTTCTGCAACGGATTTCAATTTTTACTAGACGCAGAAACTACGTTATGGTATCGAATTTCCATTAAAGTTTGAAATTTTAATAGCTCAATTTGCTATTACCCTAACGTTCGTTGGCCAGGAACCAGTTATTTCGGGAACATTTTAAATTTACTTTCGGATAATTTGTATACATTTTCAAACAATAAAGACATTTTGATGAAATATAGTACATTATTTCTATTATATAGGTTATACTGGCAACTAAATTTCATGCCTGCTTACTTTAAAAAACATATTTGTTATTAAAAGCATTTTCATGAAAATTCACTACAATAACGCATTTGCTGCGTCCAGACTTTTTTGCTAATGGAACATCTTTTATATTATTGCATTTTTGCATTTTCCTTCAAATTACAGTGCACGCTTGTAAAATAAAAAAATTGCTATCGTTTACCGTTTGTGACTTATTTCAATTCCTTTGGAACTTTTTACGTTTTCGACAAATATAAAAATTATGATATGGCTTTTTTAGCAATAAATAGCGAAGTCCTCTGAAAGGAACCCATTTAGGAATGTTTTCGTTTATATTATTTGTAGAAAGGATCGAAATACAAATAGTGGCTGAATTGAAAAAATTCAAACTTTCTTAACTCAATTTTTTAGACTTAAAGCGTCCTACATTTTATGTATCAGAAGTGAAAGGGATGCACTCTCCTTCAGTTTTATATAATCCCCACCTTGATACTCTAGCCTAATTCATGTACGGATCTTATTTTAATTTGGTTTTCTACTTTTTACAAACGTTTGGGAACCGCACTAGGTAATTATTTTTTAGAAAATATAATATGTTACTGTACTGTTAACTTGTTATACGTCCTTAGCAGCTTTCTCAGTTTAGGTTAATTTCAAGTGATTACCATCAGTCTCATCAATCTTACCGTTACAAACATTTCGTACCGCCTTAACTTACACCACCGGCCATCTCCTGGGACACCGTCTTATAAAGGCACGATAATTGTAATCGTCCTATTAATATAAAATATTGAAGTATGTATAATCAGCTGCTGAGCGACCTGCAGATCTGCGAATATACAGGTGGGCTGAGATATGTGCGAAATTTCTTAACTGCTACTACCTTAAAGCTGCTTATAGATTCTATATGTTCCAAATATAATATTTCAGGACGCAGCAAGTGCGTTAAAGTATTATTATTAAAATGCATACTTTAAATTCAAACAGATCTTGAAGATCGGTTTTAGAGGTCATAATACGCGCTCAGTTGAAAATTTTTTTGTTTGTGTTACCATCGATAGTCCCCTGTAGGTCCGCGGACTAACTAAAAGCATAGGCCCAAGGTAACTCCTGTCTGTCGTAAGAGGCGACTCCCCACCGAAAAACGAGACGCAAACAGACTCATCAAATAAGTACGATCCGCCCTACAAGAACTCCGGAACAATCGTTGGGAGGAGCACCTGCAAACCCTATCTACCCAAGACAATTCCATCTGGCAAATGGCAAAAGCCTTTCGCACCCAAAAGCTTCTGATATCCCCACTTCACGGCCGTAATGGTGTCGTATACATGGATGCGAAGAAAGCTACTGCATTCGCAGATCATCTGGATTTGTAATTCAGCCCGAATTATAACAACGTTGATCTGTCGCACGTGGCAAGAACGCACCGCTATGTCAGGAGTGCGCTTCGCGCCACCCCAGACACAACTATCGAGCCCACAACTGTCGAAGAAGTTTCCCAAATAATCAAATCTTTAAAAAATATCAAAGCTCCGGGATACGATGGAATTTCCAACGTAGCCCTGCAAAACCGTGGTATTCCTAGTTACGATTATAAATGCCATGCTGCGATTTCAACATTTTCCTTTCATGTGGAAACTTGCCGATATTATCGACATCCCGAAACCCAGCAAAGATCCGCTGTTCCCTCAGAACTACAGGCCCATTAGCCTACTACCAGTCACGGGCAAAATCGCCGAAAAACTGATCCAGAAAAGGCTAGCTTCATTCACTTCGGAAAATCATATCCTCCCGGACGAGCAATTCGGATTCAGACACCAGCACTCCACCACAAACCAAGTCTTTCGTGTGGTGGAAAACATCACCGAAGGATTTAATCCAAAAACAAGTCCACTGGTACAATATTTCTTGACATTGCTCAAGCCTTCGATAGGGTTTGACATGTGGGCCTCCTAAATAAACTTCTATAATTTAATTATCCTCTCCCTCTGATTCTACTAATCAGGTCATACCTGTAACAGAGGAAGTACCAGGTCAAACATCTGGGAGCCAGATCTAGACAATACTCAGCCACGGCTGGTCTCCCGCATGGTTCTGCTATCTCCCCTTTGCTGCACAATATATTTGTCGCAGACATTCCGACAGCCCCCCTAAACGTGACATACGCACTGTACACAGACGACGCTACCATCCTCAGCAGCTCCACGTAGCCGAGGATAATAACCGAACGACTTCAGACCACCGTAATCGAGCTGCAATCATGGTATAGGAAATCCCTTCTAGCCATAAATCCCGATAAATGTTCAGCAGTCCTATTTCCCAATAGGAGACACACACCTCACGAACACGTATCATTAGACAACCGTCTAATTCCCTGGCAAGATTCCGCTAAATACCTCGGGGTTTTCCTCAAAAAAAACTTAATATGGCGCCCCCATGTCCCGACGAAAAGCCTCGATGTTAATCACGAAGCTGTTCCCACTTTTAAATAGAAATTCCAAATTGTCCATGAACAATAAATTGCTCATGTGCAAAGTCATCATGTAGCCAGCCTTGACCTATGCATGGACCACTGCGGCCGCAACACACATCAAGACCCTTCAAATCATCCAGAATAAAATTCTGAATATGGTTACCGGAGCGCCATGGTTTGTCAGAAACAGTCAGATTCACTCTGATCTGGAAATGCCTTCGATACTTGAGTTTATAACTCAACTATCCCAAACTGAGTTCTTAAAAGTCGCTTCTGACCCAAATGCTCTTCTCCGTAGTGCCACCGCTTACGATGAGCAACTTCCACATAGGCATAAGCGTCCAAAGCTTATACTTACCCTCTAAACGCCCCCGCGGCAAAAACAGAATGTAAACATTCAAATCCAAACGTCATTGTGTGAAATCTTTCCGACGGAGGCACGAACCACTCGATGGGATGTAGCCTTGGGTCTAGCACTGGTGGGTGTCGAGTCTAGACGAACCCGGAGGAGAGCTGAGATCTTTAGGTGTGGATTAAAACTAGAGATTGAGGCCTCTTCTGTGAGCTTTGAAACGGGAAAACGACCTCACTTGGATGCTGCTCGGATGCGGGACTGCATTATACTGCCTCGAGTCAACCACTGACGGATGTCTGATCCAGACGAACTCGGAGAAAAGTTATCTCTCTTTGAGCTTTGAAACGGGCAAGCGATTTCATTCACATGGCAGTACATATGTCAAACAAAGTTTCACTTCACAAATATCGTCTCCTGCAGGAATATCGATTTGCTGGATGAAATTTAAACCAACGCTGGCGGGTGTCGGGTCTGAACGAAGCCAGAGGGGGCTGAGATCTCAAGGGGAGGATTACACCTGGAGACGTAGGTTTACTCTGTGAGCTTCTAAACAGGTTAGCAAGCCCGCTTGGACGCTGCTCAAGGGCGGAACTTCATCATACCGCCTCGAGTCAATGAAACACTGGCGGGGGTCTGGTACAGGTGAGCCTGGAGGGAGGCGAATATCTGTGGGGAGTGATATTCACCCGGATTTTGACGCCTCCACTGTGGGCTTAGAAATGGACGATTGACATCGCTCGGTCCTTACTCGGAAGCGGGGTTCCAGATGATACCACCCTGGGTTGAGCGCTGGTGGGTGTCGTGTGTCCAGATGACCCGAAGGGGGCTGTGATCTCGGATGAGCGGTATACACCCGGAGTTTGGGGCCCCCACTGTGTGCTATGAAACGGACGGACGGCTTCGGTTGGGTGATGTTCGGGAGATGGACTTGATGGGATGTTGCCTGGAGTCTAACACTGTTGTGTGTCTGGTTTAGACGAGCCTGGCGTGGAGCTGAGATCTCTAGGGGTGTGGATTACAACTGGAGATTGGATACTGCTCGAGAGCGGGACTTCATGATACAGCCTCGAGTCACACACTGGCGGATGTCGGGTCCAGAGATATAGATAAACAGATATGTGCCGACGCAAAGCACAAGCTGAGTAGCGTGAACTGTGCGGCGTACAAGGAGGATAATCAGACGATGATACGTTTCCTTCAAATAAATTTGGGCAGGGGAAGGGAAGCACATGATCTTCTGATGTTGGCGGCTGAATAAAAGAGGGCAAATGTCGTACTTATAAGCGAACAGTTTCGAAAGCCAGAAACTGTAATGTAGCTTCGGGATGTCACAGCGAGGGCAGCTATTATGGTAAAAAATAGAAAGATGAAGATTGTGAAAGTGTGTGAACAGGAAACCAATTATACGTGGATTGAACTTGAGGAATTGCGAGTGTTTAGTTGCATTTCTCACCCAATGCATCAGAAGAAGAATCTTGGAGGGGAATTGAAAGCCTAGAAGACAGAATTAGAACAGCAGAGACTGGCATTTTTATTGTGGGAGACTTTAACTGTAAATCACCAGAGTGGGGTGCAAGAAGGCTAGACTGGAAAGGGATAACCTTATCCGAGATGTTGGCCAGAACCGGTCTGGTGATCTTAAATTAAGGTGACACCTTTACCTTTAGAAGGGGAGAGACAGGTTCGGTTATAGTATTTCCTTGGCTACCGAAAGCATTTCAGATAGGATAACGACGTATGAAGTACTTTTACTTTAAGTTATCATCAGTATATCGAGTTTACCTTAAGTAAGAGACGAACAAAAATCTCAGACGAAAAGAAAAATTAAGTTTTTCAACAGGGAAAACATCGGGAAAATCGGTGAATACTTAACCAATTAGATAATGACAGAATGAAAGCATCCCTTGAAGAGACAAAATTGAAGCATGTACCATGGGCGATTGATTAAATGGGACAAGGGGATATACCAAGGCTAGTGAAGTATGTAGTGGGGATTGTTACGGAGGCTTGTAATACAGCCATGCCCAAGCGAAAAGGGGGATCTACAAGAATAAAATCAGTCTATGGTTGACGACTAGTGAAATTTACAACCATCGGAGAAAATGTTTGGCAGCTAGAAGAAGGGCGACAAGAAATAATGTAGACATTACAGCTGCAGCAGAGTAGAAGCAGGCCAGAAAATCAGTAAGAACGGCCATCAAAGACAGCAAAAGAAAGTGTTGGTTAGACCAGTGTTGGGAGATTGAAAACGACCCATGGGGAATGCCTTATCGACTTGTTACAAAAAAGCTGTGACAGAAACAGAAAAGTTCTTATCCATCGGATTCTACCTTGGTAAAACGGATAGTTGAAGAATTATTTCCACGAGTAAATGAGACTAAGAAACCGTATCAAAATGCCAGTGCTACTTGGGAGCACATGTTTACTCTAGAAAAATTGTACAATGCTGGAAAAAAAGATTCCAACAGGCAAAGCCCCAGGTTCAGACGGAATCTCAAATGAAATCCTCAAAGTAGTCTTCAAAGTTTGGTCTGAGTTGCTTTTAGAGGTATTTAATGCATGTCTAGTCTGTGAAGTACTCCCCAATACATAGAAACAGCAAACGTACAGAGAAAGGCCCTACTACGTACCAAACTTCAGCTTTCTGAGTTTATAGAAAATTGAGTTATTAAAATTTTAAGCATTTAACGAAAATTCACTACCATAACTGAATCATAGTATGCGATTCTAAATATAAATAAAACTTCAGGACTTCAGGTACAGGAAGTGATATACAAAAGGTGAAGCAGAAACACAACATTTTTGTATGAAGATAAAAAAGCTAAAAATTAGTGCATTCAAAATTTTATACGCGATTAGGACACCTGTATTAAAGGAATCAATAAATTCAATTTTCTCTTTTAAATAGTTTTTTGATCCTTAACTCTCCAAAATTATTCCGGCTACCTTTTCTACCAACGCCTTTTAAATCCTTTGGATTACTTTATAATTTTACTTGCTGATTATATGAATAATTTTGTATCATATTTCTTACATGTGTCAGATAAAAAGTGGTAAAATGTATGTTTTTTCCTTATCTAATTGGGGATTATCATACGAGATTAAAGGCAAGGGAAATAACTGAGCTTTAATAAGTTTGTTCATCATTTTGTATGGCAGACGTGTTTGAATTTTAAATTTGTAGTTGATTATGCTAAACATTTGGTAAATTCACGTGATTTTCTTAACGTTTTTGGTAACTTGGAATTAAAATTGTGTTTGCTAAGTGAGCTGAAAGGTGAAAAAATGTAAATTTATCACCATACTCTTATCGTATAGGAGCGTTCACATTTATCAAAATCCTGAAATATTCAATCGAAAGGACCAAATGTTTTTTACTGTTTATTTTTTCTATATTATGACTTTTATAGCTTGCAAAATATATTTTTATGCTTCTAAACTATTAAATAATTTGTATAACAAAAACTGTAACCGCTGTCGAAATACATGATTTTTTATCATTTATTAATTAGCCAATTCTAGAAAAAAATTACTTATGACAAGAGGCCACGACTTTAAGACATTCATTTGCATATAAATAACACATACACCCACAAATCTATATATATATATATATATATATATATATATATATATATATATATATATATATAGGCTGTCCCACGTAGACCACATATTAGAAATATATCAGCTATTGTAGCTGATTCCTGAAAATTCTCTCATCCTGACCCCTCTGATATCTCACAAAACGTCACCGAAATTATCCAAGCTGGTTGTTACTCGGGAGCGAGATTCCAGATGATACGGCTTTTTGGGTTGAGTGCTGGCGGGTATCGTGTGTCCAGACGACCCTGAGGGGGTTGAGATCTCTGATGAGTGGTATACACCCGGAGTTTGAGGCCCCCACTGTGTGCTCCGAAACGGACGGTCGGTCTCGCTTGAGCGATGCTCGGGAGCGGGACTCGATGGGATGTCGCCTTGAATCTAGCACTGGTGGGTGTCGAGTCTAGACGAACCCGGAGGAGAGCTGAGATCTTTAGGGGTGGATTACAACTAGAGATTGAGGCCTCTTCTGTTAGCTTCGAAACGGGCCAAGAGATCACTTGGATGCTGCTCGGATGTGGGACTTCATGAACTGCCTCGAGTGAAACACTGACGGATGTCTGGTCCAGATTAACTCGGAGAGAGGTTATCTCTCTTTGAGCTTTAAAACGGGCAAGCGACTTTGCTCAGATGGCAGTACATCTGTCAAATAATGTTTCACCTCACAAATATCGTCTCCTGCAGGAATCTCGATTCTCTGGGTGGAATTTAAGCAAACGCTGACGGGTATCGGGTCTGGACGAACCCGGAGGAGGGCTGAGAGCTCTAGGGGTGGATTACACCTGGAGACGTAGGCCTACTATGTGAGCTGCGAAACAGGCTAATGATCCCGCTTGGATGCTGCTCGAGGGCGGAACTTCGTATATATAGGCTGTCCCACGTAGACGGCATGTTAGAAATATATCAGCTATTGATGGTAGCTGATTCCTGAAAATTGGTACAGAGACATGTTCATATATGCTCTATCGGTCTAAAATAATGTCGTCATTCTGACACTTCCTGTTATACCGTAAATGTCGGCATCAACTTCGTTCTTTTTAATGGAATACCCAATATATTGTTGCATGGCTTTGTCAAACACACTTATTATGACACTTCTTCGACACAATCCTTATTTGTTTCAGATTATTTGTCTGAAAATTGCAAATTTTGACTTTTCAAATTGCGACTTTTGGCGTTTTAAGAAGGAATTTCTTTTCCTTCCGCTACTTCTTGACCTGTTTGTTCAAGAAAACTTAACCGTTGTACGTAATATTTAATTGCTTTTGTTAGCCACACAAAATATTTTGTTCTTGTGCTTTCCTTTGATCAACAGTGACACCCAAAATTGTTTTCTTTAAATGCCTATAACTTTTTCTTAATTTTTACGTAGTGATCTGAATTTCGGCACGTAGGGTAAGTTTGATAGTGGAAACGTATGCTTCAAATTTGGTTGTCATAGCTTTGTTATTTTCAGAGATACAACAATTTTGGGAAAGAAAACCCAAATTTTTTCCCGGAAAAACTAATCTAATTTTCCTGGTTAACTACCATCTCCAATATACTTACAAAATAAAGGTACCTACCAAATTTCATCAAAATCGGCGTGTTAGTTTTTGAGTTCTCAGTGTGAATTTCCCTAAACCGAAAAATTCACTACTGAGGATGTGTTTATATATATATATATATATATATATATATATATATATATATATATATATATATATATATATATATATATATATAACACATCTTCAGTAGTGAATTTTACGGTTTAGGATAAATTCGCTAAAATTGTTTACTAAAATAATATTAATTTAAGCTCTGTACTACAAATTTTGACATTTTAGCTGACAAATTATTTGACAGAGTACAAAAAATATTCTTCTGTTTTAACCCTGTTAGATTCAAAAAAGGTGTTCTTCTGCACCTATTGCACAATTTAAGTTTGTAAAGTTAAATACATACATAGTGCATATTTCTGCAGCTTCACTTATTGAGGATATAACAAGCTGCTATATATTTACTCAAAGAAGTTAAGAAAATAAAGATTCTTTACTAAATATTTACTTCAATTTAATTTATTAAAATGTGTGTCGATATCACCGTTCATAAACGACTGCACATATACACACGCACCAGCACACAGATACACACCTATACACACATGGACAATTATACACACGTGTGTATCGGTAATACGAATATATTGGTCTCGTGTCAGTGGACCAATGGGAGCAGAGAACGAGCCGTCTGTTGCTTTTTGGTGAAAACCACCTGCCTGTAGATGATTTCCACCAACCCCTCTTACAATATTATACACACAGACTGGTTGTAGTTGCACCTTCCAGAATTCAATCGAAAGTTTATATGTCGTATGAGACTGTATATGTGTATCGAAATGTTTTGTATATACCGACAAAAATAATTCGAATCAGAGAAACTTGACAAAAATTAAACCGTGTCAACTTATTCAATTTTAAAAGTGCCCCAGACAAACGTAAATGACATCAATTAGGAGCCAAACTAAGGATCTGATTTTTATAAATCGAAGAATTTATTAATAAAATTTACTGACGCAGCAATTGCGTTTTGATAGCGAATTTTCATAAAAATGTGTTAAAATAAACTCTTAGGCATTAAATAGAGATGTAGAGACTTCTCTTCGCATCACCAGATTATATATATATATATATATATATATATATATATATATATATATATATATATATATATATATATATATATATATAGACATTTACGAACCGTATAAATAGAAGCCCGTTGCTATATTAGGGTATTTTAATCAGCAAAAACCATACAAATAAAACAAAAATGACAGATGACGTCTAAAGAATACCTGTGTGATGTAGGTATATAAAAAGTTCGGGACGCAGCAAGTGCGTTATGGGAGCGAATTTTCATTGAATGCTTCAAATTTTAATAACTCAATGTTCTATAAACCTAAAAAGTTGAATTTTTGTTTGTAGTAAGGTTTCACAAGACAACATATCCACAAAATTTCATCAAAATAGCTTTGTCATTTTTGGAGAGAAAAAATTTTTCGGCTAACAAACTCATCCGAACTATTAATGAAAAAAAGGACTTGCCGAGTTTCATCAAAATCGGTTAATTACTTTTTGAGTTATCAGTTGGATACACACACACATATATATATATATATATATATATATATATATATATATATATATATATATATATTTATTTATATATATATATATATATATATATATATATATATATATATATATATATATATATATATATATATATATATATCACCTAATGGTTTCATTTTTTATTTAATAACAATAAGAGCGATAAAAACAGGTTCTATATCCTAACCAAAATGTTGTCATAGATAAAAATCGGGTTAGATAAATTTACATATGCATGGAATATTTGACTGTTTAATAAAAAATAATTGTTATTCCAAATCCAAAATTTTCCCAAATGGTTGGCTATGAATACATTACACGAAAAAGCAAGAATAAACAAAAAACAGAATCACCAAAAAATAATAATAACAGAGAGTTTTTTTTTTGGTCGGAATACATATCTAAGGCATAATTCTTTGTTGTTATAAATTGTTTATGCCCTTAATTGGTGAAACCGTTCCATACAAAATACAGATGTGGAGACTATTTTTCTGGCTTCAGAAAAACTGGTTTTCTTCTGTGTTATTATTCTGTGGTTTTTGGGGTGATTCTGTTTTTGGTTTCGGTTTTTAACCAGTGTCCAGCCTCGGTTTTTTAAACAAGAATAATACAAACTTTTAAAGTGACATGTCTAGCAATTTTCTTGATTTTAGACATTGGAAATTACCATTTACTTAAATAAATTTCTGCTGTGCAGGAACGTGATTTTTCCTTCGGGTAAAATAAATCGCACGTCGTGCTGTAAGACTTAAAAGCTACCCTTGTGTTTGTAGTGTTATTTAACATTTTATTAAATTTTCTTTAAAAAATGTCTTTAATCTACCGCGAACTAGGTCCCCTAGGACCCATCTTCAGGGTCAGTTTAAATGTTTATATTTATATGTATGTATACCTATCACACCAATGACTCAAAAAATCATAAGCCGATTTTAATAAAGTTTGGTAGGTACATTCCCTTCATAAGTAGCGTCGATAAGTTCGTTAGCTAAGAAAATTGGACAGGGCTTTCCGAAAAAAATTTGAGTTTCCTTCTGGAAGAAATTTTATCTTCGAAAATAGCAAAGCTATGGCAACTAAATTTGGTAAGAAGGTTCACATTTAAAACTAAACTATGTACCAAAATTTATATCCATTAGTTATGGAATTCAATAACGAAAAATATCAGTGCTACTAAAAGTCAGAGAAGACGCAGTACCAAAATATTTTATATGTTAAACAAAATCTGTTAAATATTACATCTAACGTTTATTTTTTATTCGCGCAAAAATTCTAAGAGATACGAGAAAAATTACGTTGGAAATTTTACTTTGTCTCCTGTAAATGTCAAAGTGGAGATCTGAGACATCAAAAATTAGTAATGCCTAAACCAAGCTTCTATAATTAAGGCGGTTTTTAAATAATAAATATTGAAAGAAATGTATATTAGCAGGCTCTACATTCATATTTCAAATGTTCTCATTTGATTACAATTTTTAGAAAAAATGCACCTAAAATAGACGTTACATATTACTAATAAATAACCGAAAACCATTATGGGTTATTTACGTTTTAATATACTTTAATTTGCAAGCTTCGATGACCGGCAGGTTTAGACGATTGACTCGTTATCAAAAGAACGTTGGGGGACTTGGGTTCAAATCTCCGTGGTGACTGAATTTATTTTGATTTTTTTCTTAACTTTTTTTAACGTTATCTGATCAGATCAGCAACCTACTTACTTTTCGCGCATCCCAACACAGAGCTCAAAGCCCTTGGATCTCCTTCTTACTAGAAAACCTGTTGGTGGTTGAACATTTGGAGGTAGGTTGGAAGTAGAATTGCCGGAGAACAACGAGGCAAAAAGTTCAGCCTTGCCAAGGGCCGTAGAAAAAATTTCATCGCCTGAAACAAGAGGTGGGAACGTGCTTTTGCAGAAATTATTCCCAATAAATTCAGCAAAAGTCCAGAAGTATTTGCTGCCATTGGAGCTTGAGATGACTTTGTTTTTAATGTGGTTATTAAAAGAGTTTGTTGCCTCAGAAAGAATGCGAACATATCGGTTTCTTGCGTCGTTAAATGCTTGACGGTTTTCTTGACTGGCATTGTGTAGAAGCGTTTTGTGAGCTTTGACCTTTTTACATCTGCCCTTGTCACAGGATTTAGAAAACCAGGGCTTTTGAATGGCTGCAGAGGTTTTCTGTGTACGTGGAATAAATAATTCCATGCCAGCTTGGATAATTTCGGTGACGTTTTGTGAGATATCAGAGGTATAATTGCATTAAGTGCTGATTTAAATTATTTGCTGGATATCTATTATTTTAACAAAGTAACCATTATTAAATAATATTTGTTTGCTTATTTAAATCGCTTTTTCAAAATTGGTTTCAAACATAGCTGTTGAAAATGCACGATGTATCGTTTAATGATATTTCTAGAAAATTTGGAAAAACAAATGCTGACCTCTGTAAATTTATACAATATTGACTTCCCGTAAATATGTAGATGATATTTTAGCACGTTCTCGAAGTAACCCTACATAACTTGATACATTTTCAAATTTTATCGAAAACCTTCATACAAATATTCGCTTTGCGTGGAACTTCGAGCTCGTTGGAAAACTCCCACATTGGTTCGGGTTCGCTGGCATTCTTAATCTGCTCTTTGCGGGAACTTCTTGAAGTAATTGGCAAGCACACTGTATACCAAAGTTTTCAAATATCCCAACAGAATAAATAAATTAAAGGAGTTTATATCAGGCGATCTTGCAGGCCATACTACAGATGCGTCCCTTCCTACTAATCATTTTCTAAGAGTTTTGTGTAAATGCTTTCTGACGGCAGTAATAGTTTGCGCTCCTTTGAGAAAGAAATTTTTAATATTTTTTAAACTCACGCTCTCTTGCAAACGAAAATTTTTCTTCGTGAAACAAAAATTTTATTAAAGAAATAACAATTCCGGTAGCTGTTTGGAGCACACCTATATTCTATGCATGAAGTTTCATGGTTAACATGATTTATCAAAAAAAATCGACTTTTTTTAATAAAGAGGGATACATAAATACTGGAGATTTTAGGTATAAGGAATACTCAACAAATAGTGAAGTAACAGACCTGTTAAAAAATAAAACAAAATTATTCTTAATTTTGACTCACCCTGCATAAAATAACGACTTTGTGACGTAAATCACAATCAAAATAGAAATGATATACTATTTAAAAATTCATGTTGGGAAAAAATATCACAACTTCTACTATTTATTTATCTTAAGTGTTTCGTTGGTTGCGATTTCGATATAAAAATAATTGAAAGACTGAGCTTAATCTGTCTGCAAGTTCTATACACAGCTTTTGGGTAAATTAAATAGCTCCAGGTCGCCTGAGTTGCCAAAACTAAACCTTTTAGTGAAGGAAAGACCCAACTTAACAAGTATTTTTGAATTAAAATGATGTATATTTTGTGAGGCGTTTGGCTAGCCAAAAGCAAGTATAAAAGTTATTTGTTATGAGATAGTTCATTAGAGTTTACTGTATATATTCTCAATCAACCCTTTTGGTAGTTTTAGGGTTATAAACCATTTAAGACTCACCTGGCGCCCTTTAATTGCCCCTTCCTCCCTAAACTTTTTTATTTTATTTTATTATTAGTTTTTTTGTGACGAACGTTTTTAAAGATAAGGATCAAATTTGAGGTATTATTTTTAATTACCGCCAAGGTAAACATGTCAAAAATAAATCCGATTATCTTGGTCAAAAATGTTACAATATATATATATATATATATATATATATATATATATATATATATATATATATATATATATATATATATATTTATATATATATATATATATATATATATATATATATATATATATATATATATATATATATATATATATATATATATATATATATATATATATGTGTGTGTGTGTGTGTGTGTGTGTGTGTGCGTGTATAGGTATCCAACCGATTACTCAAAAAATACTTCACCAATCAAAACCAAATTTGGCAATTCCCTTCATTTTGTTAACAACTTAAATGAGTTCATTATACAGTGTTGAAACTCGTCTATTTTCAGAAAAAAATGCGAAAAACTGTTTGAAATGGCAATATCTTTTAAATTACTATAAGTATGAAACTAAAACTCTACACGCACGCTGATATCATACTAGTTGTCGTCTATACAGAATTTAAACTTAATCGGTTCAGCAAATTCTGAGTTATAACCAAATAAATAAAAAATACAATGTAACCTGAAATTAACTCTGAATGGGTGCCTATAATGTTAGACAAGGTCAAACAGATATATGAGAGTTACGCTGCTATTGCAAACAAATGCTCCAAATTAAACTTCAAACGAACAGGCTACAAAAATATGTTACAATAGACAATCAGCGGGGTTACCATTTGCCAAAACTGTTCTCTGAATTTGAAGATATCAGAAAAAGATATAGTAATAAATAAAAAAATATATAAAAGTGATTCAATTTGTTTAAAGGCAATCTAGAACTACGTTTTATTATGTATAAATATTAAGCTTCCCATTCTTCCAGGTATTTAAAACCAATCGCAAACTGACAGTGGGGGGCAAGATCTATAAAACTTTATAGATCTTGAGTTCTTTGTTTACAAACGTCATAAACAAATAATAAGAGTCAGCTAATACCTTAGAAACTTAGAATAAGGTACTTATTGTTTACTTTTAGTTTTTAGTGAATTTTCATTATTATTTACTCGTCATGACGTATATGGAAAATGTGAGGTAAATAAAACTATTCATTGATTGTTGTTGCCCTTACTTGGTGAAACTTGTCCATACTACATACAGACTTGGAGACTACTTCTCTGGCTTCACTGTTGTTTTTTTTAAAATAATATCATGCAGTAGTTTAATCAATAACCACAAACATATGATCAATGTAAACTATTAAAATTTTCATTTCAAAATTTTGTACTGCTTATAATTATTTATTTCATTTCAAATCAATGTTGAAAAGATATTAGGTGCAGCGAGTGCGCTTTTGTAGCGAATTTTCTTAAAAATACTCCAAATGGTGATAATTCAATTTCCCATTAAACTAGAATCTTCAGTTTTGATACATACTAAAACCTATATAAAAGCAGAATGGGTACTAAATTTAAAAAATAACACAATGAGCTTCACAGGCAACGATAAATTTGTTTTAAAAACCCATTTTTGTTATTTTGTTTGGAAAAACCGTTTCGATTGAGTGGACTAAAACGGATCATCAAAGCGACTAATAAGGAAAAATACCTTCCACGGTTATAATTTGGCAAGTACATTCGTTTTGTAAATAAAAATTTAATTTTCGGTAAATTTGCAGTACAGTACACGGGGGCTTTTTAGAAAAAAAATCAGAAACATGCTTAGATTTCCTTCTGGATGCACAAACTACAAGAAATATTTCTTACAAACAGCCCCCAAGAAAGTTACGAGACCAGGAGTGGATAGGGGTGTTGGGGGGGGGGGGGGGGCTAAGAAGATAAAAAGTAAATGTAAGCGAAAAGTTCAAAAAACAGCTCACTTAAACCACTATAAGCTGCCGTTATCCCATTTTGCAGCTACACCCCCTTAATATTCTGTTTATCCCGCCCAGAACCCCTATATTTACCGCAGGTCCCGTAATAATCTTGCGGGTTGTTCCCAAGTAATTTTTCTTGTTTACATTGTTCTTGTTTATGCATTGAGGGTGGTTGTATGCATGCAGAAGGGGAAGGGAAACCTCTGCGACAAAGCAGCGAACCAAGATTTTCAATTTATGTTTGAATTGTTACTCCATTTCATTTGTTTAATATATTTTCCAAAAATAAAATTTAGGTTGCCTTGTTTGTCAGTCTTACATAGAGAGCTACAATATTTCATTATTTTCAAAAAGTGTGGATACAGCAACAGTAAATAAGTGTTAAAAAGGTCTGAGTGCAGCAAACACATTATGGTAGAGAGTTTTAGAAAAAATATTTGAAATAGGATAACACAATTTTCTATTGAGCTAGAATTTTCAAACCTGAATCAGAGTAATACCTATGTAAACGCAGCCTGAGTACTAAGTCAAAGAAAAATAACATAATGAGCTCCGCGGATAACTACAAGTTGGTTTTAAAAACATTTTTTGTTGTTTTATTTGCAAAAACTAGTTCGATTGGGTTGACTAAAACAAAACCATCCAAGTAATTAAAAGGAAAATTACCTGCCATATGTATGATTTGGCAGGTACATTCCCGTTGTAGTAAATAATCAATTGTTTCGAAAAAACTTTTGTGGCTTTAATGAAATTTGTAACGCAATTTTTTTAAAGAGACTTGCAGTACTTACATATATCTCTACCAAACTATAATTTTCCAGCTCCATATAAAATATAAACTTATTCAAATAATCGCTAACTGGTACCACTAAAAACGGTCTCCCAGGTCCTTTTAAATTTAAAGAATTAGTTTTATAAATATATCTTACTAATGGTGTAAAATTCTTATGAAAATTCACTACTATAATACACTTGCTGCGTCCCGAACAATTTTTATATACTGTATAATTACTGATATATCGGGCGTTGTTATATTCATGCGCCAGCTTGTATATTATAGCTCGAGTAATTATTGAAAAATATACAAAGAAACAACTATTGATGGAAACAACTTAATTTCCGAAATATTTATGTTATTATTTTTATGGTTTCAGTATGATTGTGCTTTCTGTTAAATAAAATAGATACAAATTAAAAAATACAAGTACGCTTAAAATAAAGCTTTCATACCATCCTTATATAAAATTTCTTTTATGTCAATTAATACCAAATTTATTAACAAAATGTGAAAGCTTTGAGCATGACCACACATTCTTGTTGACCCATTGATCCAAGATCTCTCTGAGAAACAAACGCATGTCAAGAGTTACCTCTTTTGTTTCCCAAGTCACTTGATTATTTCATTAAACCATTTACATCGACACATAAATCTCTCAATCTACACGTTGGGTCCAATCGAACTAGAAGATTCATTGTGGCACAGCACTCTAGATTTACTCGTCCGTTTCTGCTTTTCGTTGTTCGTCAAGTTGTCACCCGGCCTTCTAGATCTCTTACATGGTGACATTTCAATGTCCATCTTCGGCCGATTCGTTGACCATCTCCCCATCTGAAATTTGCATGATGTTAAGATCAGACTGCGAAATTTCAACGTGGGAGATTTTAAGAGATGACTGCGGCTCAACAAAAGTCCACATGCAAAATAGTAGGCTTTGGAAGCGATCGTATTTTATTTAAATCGGGATGTTGATAGACGTGTCCGCTTATATCGTCTTTTCGTTTACCGAATTGTCGGATTGTATCTGTTCGTCTTATCTATGTTACAATGAGATTTATTTTTGCTTGTTTTTAGATTGAATTATGGCCGAAAAGATAACAAATTGATATTATGTTATTGTCTTAGAAGGAATATATTTACTTTTGGGTTTTGTAAGATCGGGATTTGGAAGGATCTCCAGCAGTCGCGCATGAGAAAATGGCAAATGTTACGAGACATCAAAAATCATGATCAAATGTGATAAAAAAGTGGGAGGCTTATGTCCAGCTTAAAAATAACTGTCAGATTAGGTCTCCTCATCAATAAGGGCCAAATATAATAATAATAAGGTCCCGGTGTTTCTCCTAAAGTAACTTAGAGCGGAGATGTGTACATGTGGATGTATGTGTTTGTATGTGCACATGAAGAAGTACTGTGTATTTGATGCCTTGCATCTAGTGTTAGCTACTGGACAAATAAACCCTGTTGACGTGAGTGCGTATACATGAGTGTATCTGCGCTCGCGTATGTGTGTGAGTGGATAGATGTATGTATGTTTTAATTTAAATACCTATTTTTAGTAAACAGTAAGTTTATAGGGAGATAAAAAAAGTCTGGACGCATCATGCTAGTGAATTTCTATAAAAAACGTTTTGAATAGCAAATATGTGTTTTTTTAAGAAACCATGGATCAAATTTGGTTACCAGTATAACCTATATAGTAGAAACAATGTACCACATTTCATCAAAATAACTCGATTGTTTGAAAGTGTAAAAAATTTTTAAATGGTCCCGAAAAAACTAGTTTCCCGGCCAACAAACCTTTTAGGTTAATAACAAATCGAGCTATTCAAATGTGAAGCATTTAATAAAAATTCGCTACCGTAACGCACTTGTTGCGTCCCTATTTTCTTTTCTTACAGACATGCATTATAATTCTGTGGTCGAAATTGAATACATTAAAGATCAGCTCAAAACTGGTACGGACCGGGCGACTTCGACTATCTAATTAAAACAAAGCAGTGTTTAATTTATTTGAACTGAGCCGATTTTCCTACAAATTCGCTACAATAACGCACCTGCTGCGTCCCGAATTTTTCTTTTTTCTTTCGTTAATGTTATATATTACGTAGAGGAAAGACTAGCTTAACATGCTAACATGCCCCAATACCGCAAAACATTCGAATTTGATTAAACTGAAATCCTTATTTAGAGGCAAACACCTAATAAATAGTGTTTTTGCGAAATAGGTATTTGTGTATATTAAAAAATGTGTATTATGGAAAAAAGTTACTGAAATTTACTTAAACGAGGAAAAATATAGTAAAATGATTATTTAAACAAAAAGGTAACTTGTTCTTAGCCGGTCACCCATCCAACTACTGACCGCGCCCGTAGTTGCTGCACCTCAGTGATAGAGCCGATGTACTCAACGCGGCATTGCTGTTGCCTGTTATTATTATATTATTTATTTAAGGGACTGCTGCATTCACTAAAAACGACTGCCAAATCATTAGAGAATTGGTCTATTTGAAATGAATTTTCTGCCAAAATTTTAGTAAAACGGAGGACAATGGTGGTTGAAGCTATAACTTAAGGCTTTGTAAAACACATTTATTATGTAAGTTTCTTTACATGGACCGTATTTGTTTCAGGTTCTCCGTCTAAAAATTGCAAATTTTAAAATTTCAAATCGCGACTCTGACATTTAAAGGAAAAAAACTATCAAATTTTCAAAGAAATTTTTCTGTTATTTCTTGACCTTTTTGCGTCAAAAAAACCTAATCTTTGTCTGTAATATACAATAGATCTTGTTAGCCACACAAAATATTTTGGTTTTGTGCATTTCTCTGGTCATCAGTGACACCCAAAATATTTTTTAAACGTCTATATTTTTTTCCTTTCAACCTAGAATCTGAATTTTGACATGCACTGTAAGTTTAACAGCGCAAACCTAAGTGCCAAATTTGGTTGCCATAGCTTTGTTATTTTCGGAGATAGAAAAATTTTCCAGAGAAAACTGGTCCGATTTTCCTCGCTAACTAACTTATCCAAGCCACTTGCAAAAGGAAGGCACCTACAACATTTCATCAAAATCTGTCCAGTATTTTAGAGTTATCGGTACGATATATATATATATATATATATATATATATATATATATATATATATATATATATATATATATATATATATATATATATATATATAAACACGGATCTCGTCATTAGTGCATTTTTTTAAGAAAATTCAGTAATAAGATATAAAAAAAAAGCTTGTTAGTTTAGCATTTTTAAGACAGGTTTTGCCATTGTGTAAAGCAAGGTCAAATGCATTCTTGTACATTTTAAAGATTGACAGTGATTGAATGAGCCAGTTCCCAAAGTCAAAGCTTTAAATATAATAATAATAATAATAATAATGGTAATACTAATAATAATAAAGTTTATTGGTTCTCTTTTATAACACATTGCACAATGAGTGAACATTGGAACCTGTGACGAGCACTGATAAATACAATTTAGAGAACACAATTCATCACAATATCACAATACAGCTTTTAGACCTGGCAATCGTTTCGCTAATAAAGTTAGCGTCTTCAGAGGGACGAATAAACTAAGTGAATAAAAACTAGACCTTTTAAATGAAGGGCTAAAATTTGGTTTGCAATCACAAAAGGACGGTCTATTCGATGCTTTTGACGATATTGGAACAGCTATTAAACAATTATCTGAGCCTTCAAAAAACTTTATTAGACAAGCATGACAAGCATAAATTAACTAAGAATTTGAATGAAAATTAGCCCATTAATACCAAAAACTTTAATCAAATAAATATAGTTAAACGACTACGAGCGAATGTTTTTATGTTAAAGGAGACAAAGGTAATGAGGTTGTGATTTTAAACAAGAGTGATTATAAAGATATTTTTTTTTATTCCAACAACACACCACGATGGCTTACAGCCTAAATACTATCGTTACGTGGGTGTCAACAAGGAGGAAAGAGGCAACCTGTTAATTATGAATTTGAAGGTTTGGAGGATCGTAGGAGAAGGAGGAGATAAATTATATAACGCAATATAATCAGGACCGTATAAAAAACTAAATAGGAACCCTCTTCCAAAAATTTAAATAGATGTCATAACCTTATTACAAAAGATTTAGGAAAAAAGTTACAAGTTTCAAATCCCAAAACATGCAAGAATTTCAACGGGCCTTCGTTTTGGGTTATAGGCACCCAAACTCGCACTCATCTAAAGAAATTTTTTCGAAATCTTTTTATCGTGACCTCTCTCTATTAGCGAATGTTTCTTAATGAAAATTAGCTAAAATGCTATAAGTATTTTACGTTGGAAAAAAAAAACGTTGGGTTACTCAGAAACTTACGATTTAGACCATGGAAGCGGTTCAATTTATCTTCTATTCTATTTACTAGGTCCACCAAGCCTTAAGTTAATGTTCACATGTCACGTTTTAAAAACCTTTTTTAGTAACAAAACTACATTAGGAAAGTTGCTTACGTACATCTCTGTACGCACGTCACTAGTTATCTTCCTGTAGCCATTCGCACATGCATGCATGTTGTAGTGACAGAAAAATTAATATCATACTGAAGCATTTAAAGAGCAGTAAAACCATACCGTACTATAATTAGTGATTACGCTTGCATAATGCCCTAAAGGCGGATATGAGTAGGTGGACATACCAAGCTCATAGAGTTACAGTTCTGATTATTGCCTCCGTTCTCACGTTCAACACAGTGGAGGCTCTGTGGACATACAAACAGGTAAGTGAAAATTAAATAATTACTTACACTTCACAGTTTCAAGTCTACTATATAATAATATTACTGATGGTGTGTCTGTCTATCTATCTTTTAGACTATTTGCCACGGTTTTGAACCATTAGCACATTTAAATCCGAATTGTTAGTCAGAGTGGCTGCCCCGAATCTGTGAATAAACTTAATGTGTTTATCGGATCTTTACGCATCACATTTTAGCTTTTTATTTAATATTATCTAAACCTTTTAATTACTCAGCCATCGACCTACATATTTAAATAAAGATCCACTCACACAAGCGCGATCTTACACTCATATTCACACAAGTGCACATAATGTGTAGAGTTATATTTACAATTTGCACCTGCAATATTCTGTATCTATTTAACTAATTATTACTAGATTATATTAAGGGAAATAAAAAAACAGGAACACAAATCTTCTCCGTCTTAGGGGTCCATCTAGAAGATTTTATATAACTTACACAGATGGTTGACCCTAGATAAATTAGGAAAACAGATTTTTAGACAGAAGGATAGCTAAAACTATGTACCGAGTTCTAAGTAGCTGCTACAAAATAAAACTAGAACCATTAAATTTTTACACCCAAGTTATAAATATGTGTATTTATAATCATATATATATATATATATATATATATATATATATATATATATATATATATATATATATATATATATATATATATATATATATATATATATATATAAATAATTCCCGTTGCAAGTAAGTGTGTCAAGTTAAAAGGACACGTAACACAGCGTGTCCGCAAAATATTTTCAACAAATATTGAACCCAAAATTTGTACAAACCATCAACATATGCTCTATGTGCCCCAACTCGCCACACTCGCAATTGGGATCGTCTTTTAAATTTATTTTATATAAGTATGAGGTACCAATGGATGTCCAAATCTCAATCTACAAACATTTACTATCCCAAGCAACATTTAAAGTCAAATTGACGTAAAATCGCCCTACCAATAGGTCGGCGACCAAATCACCACAGGTCATTTTCAAGTAAAATTTAAGTATATATTACCAAGGTGGGGAATAAAGTCAAAGTAATATGGAAGTCGATAATAGGTCCAGCAAGGCGTTTCGACCAAGGCGTTTTAGTTATATTTAGGGCATTTTCATTCAACATTGGGCCAATGGACGTAATATATTGGTAAATATGTGCTACGCTTTACTTGAATCTGACATCTAGGCGCCGAGTGCCGTGACGTTCTTAACAACGAACTACGCATGTGACATTATTCGGTTCTGCGGGATCTGTGGTTATGTATGTATAAACAAACAGTAGAGTAGTAGAGATATTGTCCATCTTTGTCAAAAAATGACATCTTGAATGATCAAAGAACTTACTTCAAATATTTGCAACAATGATAAAGGTGATTCGCACTGTATAAAGCCAAAACCCACTGCGGTTATGTTTTTTTCTGTTAACATGATGATGATACTTCGACAAAATTCGAGTGCCCGTATAAAAGATGAAATTAGTGAAAATAAAAAATTATTCAAAATTCTTGAAATTCTGATTTTGGAGGATTGGTGATGTAAACAACACAAAACTATCTTGTCGTCATGGTATACAATCATTATTTAATGTTTTTATCGAACTAAAATTTGATTACAGTATATTTAACAAAAAATTATTTTTCATTTTCCAATACAATCAAGATGGATACGGCAAAATTAATTTAATATGGCTGCCCTTCTAACATTATTGACCTGAAAGTTAATTTTGCCCTATTTTTTTACCTATAAGTCACAATTCCTAATGACAGAGCAAACTAACCAAACTTAGAAGTCATTTTGTCCTATTATAGGAATTTCAACTATATGGTAAACGAATTTTGTTTGAATTTATTAGAAATGAAACATTTTCGTGTATAGAAATATATATTACTTATATCCGTGCACAGCCGAGAGACATATAGGAATGATTATACAGCGCTTTTGGTCTTTGATTCCATAATATATAGACATTAATAGAAAATAGAAACAAAATAAAATAAGTAAATAAACATAAACATGACAGCTGACCGTGTTGCCACCGCTTTACTCCATTTGGCATGAAAATGGATGTATTATATTGAAGAGGGAAACGTGCTGATTTGATGTAAGCCACTTTGAATGATCAGCATATATCACTATTTTTCTGTGAGCATTCTTTACTACTCTATAATAGTTTGTAGTATGTCTGTAAACTCTTATTGGTTTCAAAGGGACATTGTAACACTATATTTGTTACTGGTGCACGCACATTAACAACAAGAATAAACTTTTATTGATTAAGTTTATCAACTGACAGACCTTTAAGATTCACAAATGTATTTCACTGCTGTACACTTTGAACTTTGAGGACAATTTTTATTTCAAGTCAGATTTTATGGGTATTTTCAACTTGAAGGTAGGCAATTTGACTTGGAAGACCATTTCTGCAGTAATTATGACTTTATAGCCGATCAGAAAGCCATTTTAGGTTAGCTCAGTGCCTAAAATATTTCCTGTGCTGTATTGCAATGAAATTGGTAATATATATGTAAGCTGGACTTCATAAGTAGAACTTCAATTTACTATACCACAGAGACATATTGCAGGTTAATATTAGGTAATAAATTACTTTAAAGTAGGTATTTCAGGTATCTGGGCTTAGTAGTCGATTTTCAGTCCAATTTAGGGCACACTTCGACCTAAAAATTACCAATTCTGGAATTGAAACACAAAAGTATATTCAAGTATATTTTGTGAGTAAAATTAAACTAATTTTTTCCCAATTTAGTTACTTGTAAGTTACCGACTTTGTAGTAATTTTAATAGTCAAAAATAAGCTAGTTCGGAGCCGCATTTCCAAATTTGTAGTCATTATGACAATTAAGGCAACATTGTGGTTAATTATTACTAAATTACAACTTGGTTAGGTTATTTTGACTCGAGTGGCGGTTAACATGCCTTAATTTGTTGTTTGGTATGACTAGTCTATCTAATATTTGGTTTTTAAACCAGGGTATCCTAGGTGGAAAAGGTTGTAGCTGTTTATAATAAAATCCCGTACTATTGTTTTTGTATCCATGTGTCCATTTTTCTTTAAGAGAATTAAATAGGTAAGGCAAAACCACGGAGCCCGGATATAGATAGGTTAATTCTTCTCCTGTGTAAATAGATTCCTTCGCCAATGTATCCACTGTTTTATTCTGTAATATCCCGCAATGTCCTTTTATCCAGCATAAGGTAACGTCTTTGCCTTCTTCTTGTAACAAATACAGATGTTTTATTAACTCAGCTATCAAATAGTTGTTTACTTTTGTATTTGCTGTAAAATTATAACTTTTAACAAGGCAACTCTTACTATCTGTGAAGATAACCACTCTTTGCTTGCACTGTTGTTTTACATAGTGTAATGCTTCTCAAATTGCAACGATTTCTGCTGAATATATGGATAATTGAGCATTTAGTCAAAACGTTTTTGTAAATTCACCTTCCGGGACATAATAGGCACAGACAGTGAAGTTGTTTTGTTTAGAACCATCGGTGAAAACATGAAGGGATTCTGAAAATTTTGACATTACATCACACTTAAATACCAGATTACGAACGTTACAGGAGAAGTCATTGTAATTCTGTAAATATGTTACTTTCAGTGGTTTCTTTGTTTGCATATTTATGCTATATGTCGGACATACACTATCTTGATATAGATCACCTTTATATGACAAAATATTGTGGTAAGCTGTTACAATTATAGAAGGCGGTTTATAACACTGACGTGAAGATATTGTATTATATATATATATATATATATATATATATATATATATATATATATATATATATATACTTCGTTTACTTTTTTTATCAAGTATATTCTTTTATAAGAAACCTAGTAGCCGAATTTTCTGCACGTATTTTTGGAGGCGTTTCTCCAACTTCTGGTAACAAGGAGTCAATTGGTGTACTATTCAGAGAGCAAATTAATAAGCGAAGGCTCTTGTTTTGAATCGTTTCTAGTTTCTTTATGTGGGTTCAACTTGCGTTCAGGTAGAATATACACCCGTAATATATCTGCGATCTTACAAAGGACTTGTTAAACATTATGCTTATATTGGAATCAGCTTCCCATTTTGTGCGATTTATAAACCTTAAAATAATCAGCCCCTTTTGTGTTTTCTTCACTACTTTTTGGATGTGACTTTTCCGTACAAGCTTTCTACCAGTAATTAACCCAAGAAAATTAACAGAAGTTTTTACTTCATAAGCTTTACTGCATATAATAACAGACTTAAACCTATTTGATGTAAATGACCTTTTAATTCTATAAAATCCTTAGCTATTGTTTCTTGTCCTTCATGTAATTCACAGCAATGCTTATATATACACACGTCGTCGGCGTATTGAAAGTATCAGTGGAACTGGAATTTTACATTTTGCTCTTCTTTTTCATTGAAGTTTATCAAATTTGGCTTTCTGTATCAGTAACTTCTCCTGGAGCATATTGGTGACCAGGGAAAACAAAACAGTTAAAAGGGAAAATACCAGAATATTTAAAGCCATAATGGATTTTTGTTGTCGTTGCTGCCTGAAGAAGAGCCTTTTTCCCAGACTTGGTAAATGATAATGTTTATTCTGTCTCCAGGATTAGTTCTCTTGCAGTAATTCTTTTAGGTCAATCAGTGAGTTCTTCTTGAGCATACTGGTGACCAGCAACAGAAAACGATTAAAGGGTAAGATACCAGAACAGTTAAAACCACAGTGGATTTTTGATGTCGTTGCAGCCTAAAGAAGAGCATTTTTCCCAGGTAACTTATATATGATTATTCTTTCTACAGGATTAGTTCTTTATCAGTAAACCTTTTAGAGGTCAATCAGTAACTTCTTCTGGGGGATATTGCTGACTAGGGAACACAAAACGATTAAAAGATAAATACCAGAACATTTCGACCAGAATGGATTTTTGATGTCGTTGCAGCCTGGAGAAGATATTTTCTCCCAGACTTGGTAAATGATATATGTTTATCCTTTCCACAGGATTAGTTCTCTTCCAGTGATCCTTTTATACATCAATCAGTAAACTCTAATGGAGCATATTCGTGACAAGGGAACACAAAACGATTAAAGGGTAAAATTCCAGTACATTTAAAGACAAATTATATTTTTGATGTCATAGCAACCTAAAGAAGAACCTTTTGGTAAATGATATATGTTTATGTATCCGAGATCAGTTATCCTCCGGTAATCTTTTTGGAGGTTAATCGGCAACTTCATATTCGTAACCAGGGATCACAAAACATTTAAGAGAGAAAATACCAGAACATTTGAAGCCAGATTGGATTTTTGATGTGGTAGCAGTCTGAGGAAAAGTCTTTTTTACTAGACTTGGTAAATGATATATGTTTATTTTGTCTCCAAGATTAGTTTTTCTTAGGTCATCTACTTAGGGGTCAATCAGTAACTTCTTCTGGAGCATATTTGTGACCAATGACTACAAAACCAATAAAAAGGAAAATATCAAAACATTTGAAGCCAGAATGAAATTTTGATATCGTAGCAGCCTGAAGAATAGCCTTTTTAATAGCCTCTGTAAATAATATATGTTTATTCTGTCTACAAGCTCAGTTTTTCTCCAGTCATCGGTATATACATGGAATATTTTTAATGAATCGTAAACTGACTTGTTTAATGTCTGGAAGTAATAATAATAATAATATACCATTCTGGTGACAAAAATCGATTAGTGGGATTTGAATATGTAAGTAATGGTTATCTAACAGCAGGAGTTTTTTACTATCCATGCTAGTTATTACATGTTTTAAAAAATTATGTAGCTGAAGCAAAACCTCTTTACTTTGCAACTAACCAGAACCATTTGCTGCGCCTATATTTCGTATTCGTGGATACGCACAAAAAAATTCATGATAACTGTTACTCGGAAAAATGTACACGAGCGGAATTATATTGCCCAGAGCATTGATAGCAAAGCAGGTTGTACCTAAGGTCCTTCCTGTGCGTGTATACTGCCAATCTGTTTCGTGCCGCATAGATTTATTTTTTATTTCTACTAAAACTCTCTGTCAAAATAGTTCAGTGCTCGTTATAAAAGTTTTGCAATTCTATAATAGACGGCACAAAATTCCCTTTGTTACAGTCGACCTGGGTCTCCCCAACTCCCGTAAAAGTCTGTCTAAAAACAATTTGTATTTATTAAAATTGTGCAAGGTATATTATGGTAAAGATTTTACTTCTGAAGAACAGGATTTACCCTGTTATTGATTTCAGTGTTGTTTATTTGATGTAAAAGTCTTTGCATAACTTTGCTTTATTAAACCATGCCTTCTATCCTACTCAGTGACATCAATGCTCGATGAGACAATGAACTTCTTCGCACCTCTGGTTATTACTGTTTACATTTTTGTACATAATAGCAGAGCGCATCCCACACATTGTTTCTGATCGTTTCGGAGACTCATATTACCATATAAATAGCGACAGAGATTTAATTAGCGGCATATCCAGCTACAAGAGCAGAGGTAACAATAATTGCTGATTGATGTGACAGAATCAAATCAGTTGTATATACAATGTGAAATAATGCGGGCGGTCAAGAATTGCGGTTCGCAAATAGAGGACTGCTATCTGACAATATGTGAATACCTACGAGGGTGACCCTTTTTTTTATGGAAACTTTTATGCAGTTCAAGGGTCGGGTCAGGTTAGGTCAGGTCATTTTTAGTGCATTTTTATTTTTAAAAAATTCACTAATAGAGAGGTATTGATGGTGAGACTTTGCAAAAAAAAATTTAAATTAGCGCGAAATAGGACCCCTAGAACCCATATCCGGGGTCAGTTTTAATTTTTATATGTTTATATATATATATATATATATATATATATATATATATATATATATATATATATATATATATATATATATATATATATATATATATATATATATGTGTGTGTGTGTGTGTGTGTGTGTATCCAAACGGTAACTCAAAAAATATTTAACCGATTTGTATGAAACTCTTTAAGTACCTTTCTTTAATTTCTGGCTTGGATGAGTTCGTTAGCCAGGAAAATCAGACAGGGTTTTCCGGGAAACTTATGAGTTTTCTTCAGAAAAAATGTTTTTCTCCGAAAGTTACAAAGCTATTTTAATGCAATTTTGTGGATATATTGAGTTGGGAAATACCTTACGACGTGCCAAAATTCAAAGTTCTAAATGTATCGAAAATTGAGTTATTCAAATTTAAAACATTTAATGAAAATTCACTGCCATAACGCACTTGCTGCGTCCTGACTTTTTTCATATCTATAGAGGCCAAAATTTGCAGTTTTTTTAGTGAATTTTCTTAAAAAAAATTCACTAATGAGGAGATCCTGACTTTTGATTTTTGAAAAAATTTCTTCAAATGAGCGTTAATTAGGCCCCCCAGAACACATATCCGGGGTCAGTTTCAATTTTTATATGTATATATATATATATATATATATATATATATATATATATATATATATATATATATATATATATATATATATATATATATATAGGTATCACACCGATAACTCAAAAAATAATGGTCCGATTTTGATTAAATTGGCTGAATACCTTCCTTTTGCAAATTGATTGGATAAGTTCGTTATCCAGGAAAATCAGTTCAGGTTTTCCCGGAAAATTTTGTGTTTTATTTCGAAAAAAATTTATATCTCCGGAATTAACAAAATAATGGCAATTTGGTACGCGGGTTTACATCCTTATATGTAAGTTACCTACCAAAATTTAGCTTTGTAGGTCAAAAGACAAAAAAATTATAGGCATTTAAAGGAAAATAAATTGGGGTTTTCCACAAAACGTCAAAGTTGCGATTTAAACGTCAAAATTGGCAACATTTAGGAAAAGAACTTGAATCTAATAGGGGCTATGGAAATAAAGGGTCTCAAGAAAAATGTTTTACAAACCCTGAAGTCTTAGTTTCAACCGTCATTGTCCTTCTTTTACTAAAATGTTTCCAAAAAATTCATTTCAAATAGACCCTTTCTCTGATGCTTGGCAGTAGTCTTAGCTATAGAGTTTATCGTTTAATGGTATATAATTTTTGTAGAATTTTCGTAAAAAAATCAATAAAGTTCAATATATCTGTTATTATACAAGATTTTAAAAAAATGTATATATTAATTATAGGGTGTCTTGAGCTACATCTTAAAAAATATTTCTACAATCACAGAGTGGCCCATAAGTCGTTGGTGATACAAATTTTCTTTTTTTTTAATCAAACACGCCTTATGTTATTGCATTTATGAATTTTCCATCGAAATATAATGCATGTTTGTATGAAAAAAATTTTGGACGCAGTAAATGCGTTATGGTAGCGAATTTTGATCAAATGCTTAATATTTGAATAGCTCAATTTGCTACTAACCTATAAGGTTGACCAAGAAACGAGTTTTTTCGGGCACACTTTAAGTTTACTTTCGGAAATCTTTGTACATTTTCAAACAATAAAGTTATTTTGATGAAACATGGCACATTGTTTTTACTATATATGTTATACTGGTAACCAAATTTGATGCCCGCTTTCTTTAAAAAAACACACATTATTGCTATTAAAAAATAGTTTTACAAAAATTCACTACCACCAACATTTGGTGAATACCTTCCTTTTACAAGTGGCTTGGATAAGTTCTTAGCCAGGAATATCTGCTCAGTTGAAATAGATTAATCAATGCTTTGGTTTAATGAGATAGTCGGATTCCCCGGTCCAGGCCAGTTCTAAGCTGACATTTAATATATGGAATTTCGACCACGTAATTATAATGCATGTTTGTAAGAAAAGAAATTCAAGACGCAGCAAGCGTGTATGGTAGCGCATTTTTATTAAATGCTTCAAATTTGAATAGCTCAATTTGCTATTAACCTATAAGGTTCGTTGGCCAGGACATTAGTTTTTTCAGGCACATTTTAAGTTTATTTTCGAAAAATGTTTGTACATATTCAAACAAAAAAGTTATTTTGGTTATATGTCGTACATTGTTTCTACTATATAGGTCACACTGGTAACCATATTTGATGCCTGATTTCTTTTTACAAAAACACATATTTGCTATTTAAAACATTTTAATGATAATTCACTACCATAACGCACTTGCTGCGTCCAGACTTTTTTAAATTGCGGAACGTCATCAAAAGCCCCTGTATAATAATGGCCGGTCCACTATCGATTCGTTCCACTCCTGTTGCAGTAACCGGGCAACCATCACTCACTTGATGTTCCATTGTTTATGTTTAAATTAATCCCACGCCTACTACAAAAATCCATCTGCTTATGTGGGTGTATAATTCAGATCATCTCATATACTGCAATATGCCCTTAAAGCTTCCACTTCTGCGTAATTTAATTGCAATGTTAAACTCGCGCGTTCTTGGGGGTCAGTGGTGTACAAGCTAAATTTATACATTTACAAAATAAGTGTATAAATTTAGTTTCTAGTGTGACGCTTTTCACTTAGATTTTATCAGGATATTTGATTAGAGAACAATAGTTTTATTCTTCGTTTTCCATAGATCATAACCTCAGTAAAATGTTTATAACCTAAAATTAATTTATTCATCCAGTCTATTTTGAACGTACTTTTGTATATGGACATTTTTTCTGCTACTTCTTGACACTTTTGCGTCACTCAACCGTTGAATGTAATATTCAATTGGTTTTGTTAACCACACAAAATATGTCATTCTTGTTTTTACCTTTGATTATCAGGGGCACCCAAAATGTTTCCATTTAAATACCTATAACTTTTTTTATTTCAACTTAGAGATCTGAGTTTTGGCAAGTAGCGTAAACAGGCGTAAACGTACCTACAAAATTTCATCAAAATCGGCTCATCACTTTTTAGGTATGTATATATATATATATATATATATATATATATATATATATATATATATATATATATATATATATATATATATATATATATATATATATATATATATATATATATATATATATATATATATATATATATATCCGACCGATAACTCAAAAAATAATACACCGATCTTAATCAAATTTGGTGAGTACCTTCCTTTTGCAAGTGCCCAAGTTCGTTAGCCAGGAAAATCGGACCAGGTTTTCCCGAAAAATGTTGTGTTTTCTTTCTAAAAAAAAAACATATCACCGTAAATAAAAAGGTAAGGGGTACGCGTCTTTGTATTATAAAGGGTGAACTTTGTACCAAAATTTAGGTTTCTAGTTTTAAAGACAACGAAGTTATGGGCAGTTAAAGAAACAGATTTTGGAGTTTTCCTCAAAACGTCAAACAATTTTAAACCTCAAAATTGGCAATGTTTCGGCAAAGAACGTGAAACAAATACCGACTGTGAAAAGAAAATGTTGCAAGAAGAGTGTTCTGCAAACCCTTAGATTTCAGATTCAACCGTCATTGTCCTTAATTTTACTAAAATATTTACAAAATATTCATTTCAAATAGACCCTTTCTCTGATGCTTTGGCTGTCGGTTTAGTTGAGTTGATGCTTTCGCTGTGGGTTTAGTGAAGTTAATGGTTTTACGGTCTATAATTTTTTAGCAAATTTTCGTAGAACAAATTTGTTAATGCATTTTGGCATTTTTTATCGAAATATGGTGCGTAGGTAAGAAAAAAATCTGGACGCAGTAAGTGCGTTTTGGTAGCGAATTTTTGGTAAATTTGCAGTTTAGCTCCCGAACGCTTTTCAAAAAACTATTTTCAGAAACCTGCCTAAGTTACCCCCTAGATCCACAAACCCCAAGAAACATTTCTTGTTCAACCCTCCCGAGGAAGTTACGGGATCAGGAGTGATTAGGGATGCTGGGCGGGGTAGGTAATAAAAGGGAAATATGAGCAGAAAATGCGAATAAAACGGGCTTCAGAGCTGTCTTTTTCACACTTGAAGCCATATCCCCCTTAAACCCTGCCTACCCCGCACAGCACCCCTATCCACCCAGGTGCCGTAATTTCCTTGGCGGGTAGGAACAAGACATTTTTCTTGTGGTTTATGCAGCGAGGGTGGTTGTATGCACGCGAGAGGGAAGAAAAATCCCCACGACGAAGCAGCCACCCCCCAACCCCTCGCCCCTGACACATGTCGAACGGGGGGGGTCTGCTTCGTCGTAGGCATTTTCCTTCCTTCATCGTGACAAAGATGCGAACCGGCGCCTTTCCAAACTCAAAAAATTGCAGAAAAGTTTGACCAGTAAGAGATGACGGCACAACAGTAAATGTTCTTGCGCTTGTTGCAATGAGTCCTCAAATCTCAATTCGGAATATCTTGAAAGATAAAGGACTTCACATATTTTCCGTAAAACGCATTCTACGTGAAAATCGACATCGTCCCTAGAAAATGAATCTTGTTCAAGAGTCGGGACCAGATTATGATAGCCATCTTGAATTTGTTGTTTTTTACGTATAAAGCCACATGATAATTCTTGATAAAATCTTGTGGAGTGACGAGACATAGTAAAAAGTTTTATGAAAATTCGCTACACATAACCCAACACTTTAGCATATAGATACGTTATAAGAACCACCATTAATTTCTGTATGGCAAGTTTCACTTTTTATCGAAGTTTTTACTTTTATACTTTATGACCTTGAAATCCCATAAGCCATCATATATTATTATCGAAAATCGTAATGAAGGTGAAAATAAACTCGAAGTGCATACAGATCAAATCTGATTACCGTAATTCTACTTTTTTGTGCCTGCACTTTACACAACAGTGTATTGCACCTTGTCATTATCGTGTTAAGAGCAATTTCCTATGGTCACCTAATACGCCAAATCGAATCGATAATTGATTACTTTCATTGAGCGTCATATTTATTATGATCAAGAACAATCTTCTGTTCAATAGAGTCGCTTTAATTTAAGCAGAAACACCGATAATGTAATTTGCAAGTCACCTACGCCTTTTATTTATCCACGGTTAGTTGTGAGATACAATTGCCTTACTAAGTAACTAAATAAAAAAGTCTGGACGTAGCAAGTGCCTTACGGTAGCGAATTTTCGTTAAAATGTTTTTAATGCCAAATATGTATTGTTTTCAAAAGGACATTTTGTTGGTAGTATAACCTATATAGTACTAACAATGTACCACATTTTATTAAAATAGCTTTATTGTTTAAAAAAGTACAAATATTCCGAAAATAACTGGTCCGATTCCCCTGGCCAACGAATCTCTTCAAGCTAATTACACACCTGCCAAGATCTAATTATTGACAAACAGCTTTATGACCCAAGTAGAAAAAACATATTTTATGAAATTTTGCAAAAATTTCTTTTACAAATATTCACCACTTTTTGGCCGAAATTGTCTTCAGTACCGTAAAGCGGGCCTACTTGAACATGTTTTTGAGATATTTTCGCAAATATCTGACCACGTTTTTGATTTATGAGTGCCAAAAAATATGTTTCGTACCAACCTAACTGTATACTAGCCATTTCTGGTTTCTAATTTGAGAAAAAATCAGAAATGGCAACAACAAAAATAGTTTATAGGTTGTTCAAGTAGCCCCGTGTTTGGGGCTACTTGAACACCTATCATTAAAAACAAACGTATATTCATATGCAATTAAACTGTAAATCATTTTATAAAAATAAAATTCAGTTTACATTCAAAATGGGAACAAACAGCGAACTTCTAAGGCACAATAGGAACTTAAATCACGTTATGTATCGTAAAACTAGAATATATTTATTCTGGAATGAAGTCTTTGTCTACTTCACTGTCATCTACAATAGCCTGGTTGTCTGAGTCCTCGCAGCGAGGGCAGTTAAAGTAGGAATCTTGACTTGCCCCGTTACATGGGCCACAAATCTAGCTTCTGAATTTTACAAACTGCAACCAGTCAACTTTTCCAATGTAATGTTTCCAGTTTATACAGCAAATACCGCAAATAGATGAATTCACACTTCTTGGTCTGCGGGTTGCACGAGGTGATCTTTGCTTCGAGGAATTGTTGGGGGTAGAAGTGGATGCAGATGTAGATGGCTGATCTTGACTAATATATGCAGATGTCTCAGAATTCACAGGAATTTCCAACCCTGCATCTTTGACGTTTAGCACTGCCTTTTCAACGTTTACAGCAGACGCATTAGTGGCAGGTTCTACTTTCGTTCCTCGTTTTTGTTTTTGCTTCTTACCACTGCCCAAATGTTCTTGCAATAACTCTCTCAAACTAGCATCAATATTCCTTCCAACTTCCCCTGCGTCAGCATCTAACCCATCGGGAATCCCCTTTAACACCTCTATAGGACTGGGTTAATGCACACCAGTTGCCTTGAAGCCTGACACTAAATTTTGGCTGATCTTGTCACTAATTCCGATCCACAGTCTCTATAGCAATAGAGGGAATTGCTCTTTAGGAATACACCCAGGGTACCTGCTTTCTCTTCTCCACTTATCTAAAATTTCCTTCCATTTCTTTTTCATGGGTGCAAATACAGCAACGTCGAGGGGTTGCATAAGATGCGTTGCGTTGGGTGGAAATGGAGATAGATAGATTTTGCTATTTTTACATGCCTTGATGACTGTAGGAGAAAAATGGCTAGCCAGGTTGTCTCCTAGTAGTACCACTGCGTCATCTGGATCTCGAGTGTCCTCGACGTGTGGTAGCAAAATTTGAAAAAAACATATTTCAAATAAGTTTATGTCAAACCAGCCATTGACACTACTTGCATATTTTGTACCAGCTGGTCCACCCACACACCAATTATCGTACAAATTCTGTGCCTTATAAACCACCATTGGTGACAAAAAATGATTGAAGCTCGAGAGTGCTCTTGTACTCTCTCCACCCTTTTCGTATTCCTAGGGACGATAACTTTTTTTGTCCCGGGATCGTCAATTATGTTTGTTTCATCATAATTATAAAGGTATTTGCTTTTAACATCTCGAAGAGCAAGTTCAGCGTTATTGAAGAAATTCAAGATGTCATCACGATTTACCGACGACCTGGAACGTTTTATATTAGACGCCATCCTGGCGGAGAGGTTGTTCCTACGAATGAAGGAGTCGAGGAAATCTGGACCTGGAGTGTTATCGGAAAATACCCGCACTGTCTTTCCTTGTTTATCGAGGTACTTCGTAACTACATCCCTTACATTCAGCAGTGTCAAAGGGAAACCCCACTTAGCAACACCACCAAGGGTGTCGCGATGGTGGCCTCTTCAACTTTGCTGAGGACGGTAGGATCTCCAACAGACCTCGTATTCTTTCCATGTACTCTACGTAGAAGAGATATCCTGGGTACTCAAAACTTTTCCGCAGCTGCCCTTTGCGACACCCACCCCCCTCTTCCTCGACAGCGGCTACAGCTTTGTCCATATCCTCCAGTCTGAAGTTAGCATAGGGTTTTGACCGAGGGGTTTTCTGGTATGTGCGAACCATTTTTTACTTCAGTTGACTACCTGCAACAAAAGAAACCCTGCTGCGCCTCTAAAAAACATATATATATATATATATATATATATATATATATATATATATATATATATATATAAAGTTATATCGGTATAGCATGTTTAAATAGCCCCGGGGTGTTCAAGTAGCCCCGTTTTACGGTACCTAATATTACACCATATCATATTTTACACAAAAATTCGACAACTTTTATTTACAATAACTTACTGAACATTTATTACTAATTACCAACATTTCACAAAAATATTACAAACACTGATTTCTACAAGACTAAAAGCAATTCCGCGAAAACATTTCAAATTAAGTCACTATTTGAGAGGGCCTGTATAGGGCATCTCGATTTTTTCGATGAGTAATACAAACAAAAAATTCCCTAAATGCGTCATTTCCATAGGGCTCAGCTTTCTATTGACACAAATGCCTTTTTACAATTTGTGATATGTGTTTGTGCCAAAAACATGAAAAGTTTCAAAAAAAATGAAATAACTCAAAAGTGATGAACGATATCAGTTTTTTTTCCTTACAAACATGCATTATAATTTAATGAAAAATGCAAACATGCAATAACATAAAGGGTGTTCTATTAAAAAAGAATGTCTGTATCACCACTGTGCCACATGTGATTATCAAAATAATTATATAGATACAGCTCAAAACAACCTGTAAGTAACGTATACAATTTTGGCTCGTATCCTGTATATAAACAAAAATATTGAGTTTTACCGTAGAAATGAGTCACCCTGTATATGTGTAAATAGACAAAAACTGAAACTTACCCCGTATATGGGTTTTAGAGGTTCTAGTTCGCGCTCATTTGAAGAAATCGTTTCAAACTAGTTAAGAAAATGTGCTAAAAAATAGACCACTAAACCATAAACTCTATAGCTGAAAATACTGCCAAAGCATCAGAGCATTGTCCATTTGAATGGATTTTCCGATAATATTAGTAAAATGAAGGACAATGATGGTCGAAGCTGAAACTTAGGGCTTTGAAAAGCACACCTATTGCGACAGTTCTTCTGCACAATCTATATTTGTTTCAGATTATTTGTCTGGACATTTAAAATTTTGAGGTTTCAACTCGCGACTTTGACGTTTCAAGTACCAAAATAGTAAAATTTTTAAACTACTTTTTCTGGTACTGCTTGATCTTTTTGCATCCAGAAAAGTTAGCGGTTGTATGTAATATTTAATTGGTTTTGTTAAGCAGAGAAAATATTTTGTTCTTGTGCTTTCCTTCGCTCACTAGTGGTACCCAATTTTTTTTAATGGCTGTAACTTTCTTTTCTTTTAATGTAAAGATCTGAATTTCATAGTGTAGGGTAAATTTGAGAGTATAAACGTATGTGCCAAACTTGGTTATCATAGCTTTTTTATTTCTGGAGATACAAAAATTTTCCGAAAGAAAACCCAAAATCTTCGCGAAAAAACTAGTCCAATTTTCCTGGCTAACGAATTTGTCCAAACGACTTACACAAGGAAGGCACCTAGCAAATTTCATGAAAATCTGCTTATTATTTTTTGAGTTATCGCTGTGATTACTGACAGTTTACAGGCTAAATAAGAAAGAAGAGTTCTGATACAGCAAGTTCGTTAGTATATGGGTAAATCGAGGAGAGATGGACCACCTTTTGCAAAACGTTCAATAAGTTATTTATTAATGTGAAAAAATATTATATATATATATATATATATATATATATATATATATATATATATATATATATATATATATATATATATATATATATATATATATCTGAATACAATGAAGCTATGTGCCAAGTTTCCTTAAAATCAGTTGAGTATTTTTTAAGTTATATATATATATATATATATATATATATATATATATATATATATATATATATATATACGTAAACATACACTTTGTGAGATATTAGGCACAGTTTAGACATTACTGTGACTTAGCAAATAATTATAACATATAAAAACTAAAAATTTCAATTGATCCATCTCTCCTACAAATTTTAAAAGTGTGGACGTAGCAAGTGCGTTCTACTAGTGAATTTTCATTAAAAAAAATTACAGCAAATACGTCATTTTTTAATGAAGGCAGGCATCATATTTGGTTACCGGTATAACTTATATAGTAAAAAAAGGTTCGGAACGCAGCAAGTGCCTTATAGTAGTGAATTGTCATAAGAATTGTGCACAAATTCTTTAAATTTAAAAGGACCTGGGAGACCGGTTTTAGAGGTACCAGTTACCGATTATTTGAATAAGTTTCAATATGGAGCTAGAAAATTATAGTTTGGTAGAGATATATGTAAGTACTTCAAGTCTCTTTAAAGAAACTGTGTTACAAAGTTCATTAAAGTCACAAAAGTTTTCTAGAAAAAAATTAATTATTTAGAAAGGGAATGTACCTGTAAAATCATAAATATCGCAGGTATTTTTCCTTTTAACTACTTGGATGATTCTGTTTTAGTCAGCCCAATCGATTTATTTTTTGCAAACAAAACAACAAAACTGTTCCTAAACGTCAAAATGTTTGGGGTTGACATCTTTGGGTGATGAATAAAAGGCCTTTTCTTTCCAAACAAATACTTTATTCCTTGTCCCGACGCGTTTCGACCTTACCTAACAGGTCATCCTCAGGGGAATTTGTCTTGTTAAACAGGACTAAAAACTATACAGTTGGGCATTCAACTGTATAGTTTTTAGTCCTGTTTAACAAGACAAATTCCCCTGAGGATGACAGTTGGGCATTCAACTGTATAGTTTTTAGTCCTGTTTAACAAGACAAATTCTCCTGAGGATGACCTGTTAGGTAAGGTCGAAACGCGTCGGGACAAGGAATAAAGTATTTGTTTGGAAAGAAAAGGCCTTTTATTCATCACCCAAAGAAAAAAAAACAACAAAATATGTTTTTAAAATTTGTTATTTTTCTTTAATTTAGCACCCAGGCTGCATTTACATAGGTGTTACTATGGTTCAAGATTGAAAATTCTAGCATAATAAGAAATTGGTTTATCGGATTTCAAATATTTTTACAGAAAGTCTCCATCATAATGTGTTTGCTACACCCAGACCTTTTTCAACACTTAGTTTTTAGTCCACTCAATTGAAACAGGTACTGCAAAGAAAATAACAAAAATGGTTTTCTAAAACAAATTTATCGTTGCCTGTGAGGCTCATTGTGTTATTTTTCAAATCTAGTACCCACGCCGCTTTTATGTAGATTTTAGTATGTATCAAAATTGAAGATTCTAGTTTAATGGGAAATTGAAATATCACCATTTGGAACATTTTTTTACGAAAATTCTCTACCATAACACATTTGCTGCACCTAAACCATTTTCAACATTTATTTACTGTTGCTCTATCCATACTCTTGGAAAATGATTCAAATAAATATAAACAATAGAAAAAATTGGAATTAAAATTTTAATAATTTACACTGAACATACATACCTAAAATTTTCCATATACGACATGAAGAGTAAGTAATAATGAAAATTCACTAAAAACTAAAACTAAACAATAAGTACCTTATTCACAGATTCTAAGGTATTAGCTGAGTCTTATTATCTGTTTATGACGTATGTAAACAAAGAATAAGAAGAAGATAACCTCGGATTCTACTCCCCCCACTGACAGTTTGCAAAATAACAAATGACAATGGCAAATAGCTAACTGGCGTTGTCAGATTTAACTAGGAGAGGGAGATGGCTTTTAAATACCGTGAAGAATGGGAAGCCTATAATATTTATACATAATAAAACGTAGTTCTAGATTGCCTTTAAACAAATTGAATCACTTCCATTAAAAAATTTATTTATTACTATATATTTTTCTGATATCTTAAAATTCAGATGACACTCTTGGCAAATGGGAATCTCGCTGATTGTTTATTGTAACATTATTGTAGCCTGTTCGTTTGAAGTGTCATTTGGATCATTTGTTTCCAATAGCAGCGTAACCCTGATATATCTTGTCTAACACTATAGGCACCAACACTGTATGTATGTATGTATGTATGTATATATATATATATATATATATATATATATATATATATATATATATATATATATATATATATATATATATATATATATATATATATATATATATGCGGTTGTCTCCTTGCGGCTTTGCCCTTAACCCTTTTTCCTTATATATATATATATATATATATATATATATATATATATATATATATATATATATATATATAAACATAAAAATTCAAACGATGCTTGGATTTGGATTCTAGGGACCCTAGTCCGCGCTCATTAAAAAAAAATCCGAAAATTTTACCACCGTTACCTTTCTATTAGTGTATGTTCTTAATGAAAATTCAGTAATATATTGCGCTCAGTCTCGGACAAATTCATTTTCGTTTACCTACCTTATGGCAGACAGCTGAATTATAATTTTTGACAGACAATATAAGCCCACTTGTTTCCCCAAAAACCAAAACGTATTGCGTAATATTCACTATCGAACTATCGATACGTTCCTCAAGGCAATTTGCAAAATGTTGATTCACCAGAAAGCAAAATGCTTTATAATATTATATTAGGATGTGTTAAATACCCGCCTGTAGTTGTGACAAAGATAAATTATTTTGTTGGGTTTGTACCTGTCGATCTAAAAATCACATTCAAGCATTTAAAAACCAAGAACCGCCAATGTCGCTTTAAAGAAGCGTGGAAATTATATTGTCACTTAGTAATAAAGTTATTTAAATTAATATACTATAAAAAGCACAGACTCCCAATCTAGCAGCGGATGTTCGATACATTGGAACATCTATAATTTATTTAATCTTAACGCATCACTCATTACGCGAACAAGCAATCTTAAGTCAACACAGGATTCTGTAGATTAACAACATTGTTATATATATATATATATATATATATATATATATTTACATGTATACTGACTAACCAACATTTTACAGACTTTAATTATTTTAAATTGCAAAGTCTTATTGTAACAAAAAAATCAAAAATTCTTTAGCTTATCTTAGCTAAAAAAAAATTCCTTCGTATTTTGATTGTTTCCTGCTAATGTATGTGTATTTATAAGGCGAGGACGTCCGTCTTTCTAAGCGCCATAAAACTACAAACTGGTAACTTCAATGTCACTCAGTGTACTTTGAGCAGATATTCCTGCGAAATTGCATCCTCTCATTATCGAAGCAAAGATTTTGTATTGATATAAGAACTTGCTTACAATATAACATCGAGGCAATGAAATTAAGAGCTTTAGATTTTTTTGAACTGGAAACTAGATTGAACTGAAATATGTCCGGTGAAAGTAAAAAGACTGAATAAAAACAATGTAACCTTAATCTTGAACCTCGGTGGTTCAGACGTAAGAACGTGTGCCTTTGAACCGAAGGGTACTGGGTTCGATCCCGGCGTACTTCTTTCACTTTTTCAGTACAAACTGTAAAATTAACATCAACCGAGGTTCTGGCATTGTATTTGAGCAAGTTGAATGTCTGCACGTTCCGCCCTTCGGAGGGGGCGTAAAGCCGTCGGTCCCGTGTCCATGCGATGTTGGGCACGATAAAGATCCCTACCCTCCTTACAGAAAGACAGGGGTTCGGCAAAATTTCCAGGATAGTGAGGTGAAACTGCTCCCTGGCGTGGGTGATTAGCCATAGTCGCGGAAATAGGCCGACGTTAAAGAAACAAAACACACACAACCTTAATCTTTTGTTGGAATACAGTCTCTTTTTAAGCTGATTCGTGATTTAATTCCTATGTAAACGGTTGATCAACAACAACAAAAAGCCGGGACGCTTTTCTTAAAAATGTTTTTAAATGTAAATATGTCTTTTTAGTGAATTTTCTTAAAAAAAATAAAGAAAATTCACTAATGAGGAGATCTCAACTTTTGAATTTTGAAAACATTTCTTCAAACGAGCGCGAACTAGGTCCGCTAGAACACATATCCGGGGTCAGATTTAATTTATATGTATATACAGGCTGACTGGTAAGTTTTTTTAATTTTTTTATTCTAACGACACACGAGGGCTTACAGCCTAAATACCATCGTACGGTGGGTGTCCACAAGGAGGAAAGAGGCAACTTGTTAATTCTGGTTATGAAGGTTTGGAGGTTCGGAGAAGGAAAAACATGAGCCGGCAAAAAATTCCACAACTTGGAAGTCCACGGGACAAAACAGCGGACAACAAGATGTTCTATGTCTGATGACCTGAACAGTAAAAGGGTGCATTCGCTCTGTTCCCCGGGTGGACCTGTTGGGGGCAGCAGGTGGAGAAACTATAGAAGAAAGCCCCTCTGAGCAGTGCCCGTGCAGATATCTATAAAAGAGAGAGGTTACCAACAGCACGTCGGTGGGCAAGGGATGGCAGCCTTTGGGTGAGGGTAGGTTCACCAATGAGACGTGTAGCTGTCTTCTAAATGGAGTCCAAGAGGGCGAGTGTAGAAGCAGCAGCAGCACCACAGATCTGGGAGCAGTATTCGAAGATTGGCCTTATTTGTGAAGTATATAAGGTATAGAGATTAGCTGGTAAAAAGTATTTGCGAGCCCGGAAGAGAAATACTGATTTCTTAGCAGCCGTTTCTGCAATTCATGTGACATGTTGGTGCCAATTGAGATTTCGATCCACAGAAATGCCAACAAGTGAAAAGGACTCATTACATTGAATAACTTGGTTGTTCGTTGTGATGGTTCTAGGGCTGGTGTATATTTTATGAGAAAGGAAGCAAGACTGAGATTTGGTGGGGTTGAATTGTACAAGATTTCTACTTCCCCAGTCTAATATTTTTTGGAGATCCACGGATACAGAACCCTCCATGAGTCTGCGATCCTCATCTAATTGGGCCAAAGAGACAGGCTTAGAATATTGTATATTTGAGTGGAGGGTGCTGTCGTTCGCGTAACTGTGAACTGGGTTGGATGTACTAGATTGGAGGTCATTGATGTGGAGAAGAAACAAAGTAGGGGCTAAAGCTGAACCTTGAGGAACTCCTGCATTAATTGGATATAGTTTAGAGGAATGGCCATCCACGACAACAGAAATGCTCCGGTCGGAGAGGAAGTTTGCTGTTCAGGTACAGAATTTTGGTGGTAGGCCATAGGCCGGAAGTTTATTAAGCAGCACTGCGTGCCAGACCTGGTCGAATGCTTTGAATATGTCTAGAGCGTCAATCCGGGATTCACCACGTAGTTCCATAGACTTGTTCCAAGAGTGGGTGACAAAGGAAAGGAGGTCGGCAGTTGATCTGCGCTGACGGAATCCATACTGCCTGTCGTGGATTAGACTGCGTTTTTCAAGAATTTTTAGTAATTCGGTGTTTATATACTTTTCCGTTACTTTAGAAATGACTGAAAGGGGAGAAATAGGCATGTAGTTGCTAAGAGCGCTTTGGATCCTTTCTTGGAGACCGGTTGTACTCGAGCAGTTTTCCAGTTACTAGAAAATATGCCTGTATTGTAAGATGTCTGAAACATACGAGTAAGAACAGGAGCAAGATCTGGTGCGCATTTTTTGAGAACAGTTGTTGGGATCTCGTTAAGGCCAGAGACTTTTCTGGTATTAAGAGAAAAGAACATCTTTCGTACCTTTTTAGTTTTGAAAATGATATTCTTCATTTTATGTGCGACATTGGGGACTGTTGGTGGTTGAACATTTGGAGGTGGGTTGAGAGTAGAATTGCCGGAGAACAATGAGGCAAAAAGTTCAGCCTTACCCAGGGCGGTAGAAACAACTTCTTCCTCTGAAACAAGGGGTGGAAACGTGCTCTTGCAGAAATTATTTCCAATAGATTTAGCAAGAGTCCAGAAGGGTTTGCTGCTCTTGGAGCTTAAGAGGATTTTGTTTTAGACGTGGTTATTAAACGAGTTTTTTGCCTCAGAAAGAATGCGGACATAGCGCTTTCTTGCGTCGTTAAATGCTTGACTGTTTTCTTGACTGGCATTGTGTAGAAGCGTTTTGTGAGCTTTGACTTTTTCAAGTCTGGCCTTGTCACAAGATTTAGAGAACCAGGGCTTTTGAGTGGCTGAAGAGGTTTTGTGATTACGTGAAATAAATAATTCCATGCAAGCTTGGATGATTTCGGTGACGTTTTGTGAGATATCAGATGAAAGAAGCAGGCAGGCGCCCATGGAAATGAGGAAAAGTAATGTCGCATTTCGTCCCAGTTCGTGGAGTTGTAGTGCCAAACGATACGTGAGTGTGATGACTGTGTTACCTCACGTTGCATTGCGCAGTAAGCGGTGACCATGCCATGGTCTGAGCGACCGGGGGGGGGGGGGGGGGGGGCGGTGACTGATATTTTATATCATTCAGGATTTGTAGTAAGAAGGAGATCCAAGGGATTTGAGCTGTGTGTTGGAATGCGAGGAAAGTAAGTAGGTTGCTGAACCATATTGGCTAAAGGGTTGCTGACTGCAAAGGCCTCCGCTGCTTTCCCTTGTGGATCGGTTTTTGAAGATCCTAGCCATTCCTTATTATGGACATTGAAGTCGCCAAGAATAGTGACCTCGGAGGAAGGATATTCAGAAATCAGTTGGTCCGTTTTTTTTTTCAGAAAGGTAATCAAAGAGCTGGAGAAAGTTGTTGTCAGAAGGTGACCGGTAAATGCAACAGATGAATTTAGTTGCAGCCCTGAGAGAGAGAGTTTTATCCATAGTTTGTATATTCTTCGAGCTTCTAAATTGTGGAGTCTGGTGCAGGGTGGATTGCTACGGACGTATGCGCACAGGCCTCCATGTAATCTAAAGGAAGTAAGGAGCTCATACCCTGGGAAATTAAGGTGATTAGTGGCTGTTTTGTATATATAGATATACATGAACACATAAAAATTGAAACTGACCCCGGATATGGGTGCTGCGGCCAATTTAGTGCTCATTTGAAACAATTTTTTTTTATTCAAAAGTCGACATCCCCCTATTAACGTTTTCTTTTACGAAAATCCACTTAAAGGTAGACTAAAATGTTATAATTTCTAACTGTTAATTAGTATTTTATTATTATGTATGTATTATTTTTCTGTACGCTTCAGGGGGTGGTCTATTAGCTTCAACGATTTTAGACATACGTTTGATTTGAAACAGATACAACAAGGTGCGCTCAAGAACCGTGAAAAATTTAAAATAGCACATTACAGCGTTTAGAAAGGTAAACACATATAATAGATGGATTAGCAGACCCAAGAGAATAATACCTATACGTATCGGTATTCAAAAAGCGTTCGTTTTCTGGTAGCAAATGTATCGTATGAATAAATTCATACAGACATTGCTTATACAGGGTGGCTTCGTAAAATAAAACAAACGATATAATAGCGCTTTCTTTGCTTAGGGAAACATCTCAACCTCTAGACGCAGTAAACATTACCTTTTAGGCTTTTCACTACATTATTTAGGTTTGGTTCTATTAAAGCTAATTATCTTGTAGGCCCTATATGTATTAGCGAATTTTCGTTAAGAAAAAGAATAGAGAGGTTACGATGAAAACTTTTGAAAAATTCATTCAGACGTTTTTCCTCCAAAAATATACAAACATATTATTTAATAAGCTATATTTTTATAAGTATCAGAGTAACTGGCACGAGACTGTAAATGTGGCTAGAAATAGTGTTAACTTCTATCCGTAGATTATTATTATTATTGTTTATTGGCAAAAATTATACCATATGTTAATACAATAAGTCTTATGCGACTTGTATTGTTTCATATAACATAATTTAGAAGGTTGAATCCTAAATAGTTTGACAGTCCGACACCAAATTCAATAAACTTCAGATTTTGACATAACAAAGTTAAATTTCTTTTTTCTCTTCTATTTCGCACCTTCTAACACTTCAACCATCACATTTATATACCATAAATCTCTGCTATTCCATAATGTCTTTCTAACTGCTAATCTTTCTAAGCAACCCATATTTTCACCAAAATTTTTAAATTTGTAGGAGATAAAAATTACTTTGGTTTGGCAAATGTCAATCTTTTTTAATAGATACAACAGGTATAAACCATACATCAACGGTAACCAAACTAAATAAATAACAGGCATAAAACATACTACCTGGACCAACAATCGTGAAATCTCGGCCACAAATATCGAAAATGTCGGACGACATGAAACTAAAAATTCGCCTAGTGATTGTTTTTTAACTGGGGGATTCGATCAATTTTTAAAATACACTATATTTGTAGCTTGATGAACCGCCCCAAACACAGTTTTAGCACAGCATAAATACATTATGCCG